>JXSR01S004861.1:54276-71277 GCA_000969725.1 Ophiothrix spiculata
GATAATAATTTATTGATTATTAAAAATGTACTAAATAAACTATTCTGGAAACTCGATATGTACGCTTCAGATTGCACATTATCTACTCTGGCTAATATTCATTAAATCAGAACAAGTTTTTAAAAATTCTGACTTAATCAGACATGAATTCTTTAAATCATTAATCAACAACATAAATTATTAATAGATTTCCCAACAAATGTCGGATTATCCACAATTTCAAACATGTAGTTAAGGCCAAAAATTTTCTGCTTTACAAATGCCAAATTCCGCTTTATTCTGCTTTGTATTTTTTGCACTTTTTTGAAGAAAAAAAATTCTTAAAAATCTTACAGTTTTCAAGTCTCTTACCCATATTTTTACTGTAGTCTAAGTTTACTGTAAATTCTGAAGTCCTCCGCGTGCCATTTTTAATCAAAATTTAATGTTTGTAAACTAAGCTTAATAAAAAGTTTTAGCCCTGCAGCGATACTGGCACGTGTATTGAACCGGTCTGAAAAAGCTTTTGGAAAAGTCCCCGTGGCTATTTTTAGCTCGCCCGCGCAAGGGATCCTGGGATATAGTGACGTAGCGGAATGCAGTATTTCTGACAGTCGGGCGATGTGTGATCGCAATGGGCAATGTGTGATGCGAGATCGCAAATCAATGCCGAATGTTTGGGCATATCACTGCCGTAACTAGGTAGTTTATACGTTTTTATAGGCATTGTAAGGTAAATCTATGATAAATTTGGCTTTATTTTGTTCAATTTATGATCTCAAATATTCATAAGTTTTTATTTATTTCTTCAAAAATTTGTTAATTTGCCGTTTTTGGGTCTTTTTATTTTTTGATCCCTCAGATATGCTTTTTCCGCTTTTCACTTCAAATTCCGCGATTTTCGCGGAAAATCCGCAACGCGGAGAACTTCAGAATTTACATGTAGTTACCATTTTAACACAAGGGTTTGAATACTATTTTGTAGAAGATACTTGTATGTACGATCGGTGTGGGTTTCACTTATTCCCTGTAGTGCAATTAGACCAATTAAAAGTAAAATAAATTAAATTAATTCAATTACGAATACTCTCCAGGTTCACACCGGTGAGTTAGTTCCCCTGGCACTTGTAACAGTTGCCGAACGGTATACACGGAATCGTAGCCGACCCCCGATGACGTCATGTCTTATACCGCCTCTGCCGTTGGCATTCGTGGATAATAACAACTTCCGGGATGATCACTAAAATTATTTTCGTAATCGGTAAAAAAATAATAACATATATAACCTAAGGGGTTCACGCGCGAACCCCAGCGGATTTAGATTGACATAATTATGCTGATTACTATAAGAACACTTTGGTAATTTTGGAGGAAAGGTAAAAATATGATCTTTGTCATTTTTTCATTAATACGTAAGTCACGTGATCCAATAGAAATACACGTAAATATTACACTAAATTTGCGATTTACAAATCACTCGTTCCTAAATCTAGTGGATGCTATTTATCGTGTCCGCCAACGCCTGGGAGTAAAACGTGAAACTACTAGTAATGTTCGTGAGAGTTGTTAGCCTATACATTAAATGTACATCCCAAATAGATGAACAATCCGCTAATATAAATTTTAAGTTCTAAATAGCCTCATCATCTAAATAGCTTATAAACTGGATAATCAGATATTAGCCAAGTATCCGCTAATATCTAAATATCTATAAGATAAAGGGCCAATGGAAAAAAAAAAAGATTCTAAATAGCCACATTATTTAAATAGCTTATAAATTGGATAATTACATATTAGCCAAATATCCGCTAATATCTAAATATCTACGGTATAGGGGCAATGGAAAAACCAAAGAAAAATTCTAAGTTCTAAATAGCCACGTTATCTAAATAGCTTATAAATTGGATAGTCAGATATTAGCCAAATATCCGCTAATATCTAAATATCTAGAGGTAAAGGGCCAATGGAAAAAAACAAAAGAAAAATATATATATAGGTTCTAAATAGCCACGTTATCTAAATAGCTTATAAATTGGGTAATCAGATATTAGCCAAATATCCTCTAATATCTAAATATCTAGGGTATAGGGGCAATGGAAAAAACAAAAAAAATTATAAGTTCTAAATAGCCACGTTATCTAAATAGCTTATACATTTGATAATCAGATATTAGCCAAATATCCGCTAATATCTAAATATCTAGAGGATATAGGGCCAATGGAATACCCCCAACCATTATCTAAATAGCTGATAATTGGATAATCAGATATTAGCCAAATATCCGCTAATATCTAAATATCTAGGATATAGGGGCAATAAAAACAAATCTAAGTTCTAAATAGCAACATTATCTAAATAGCTGATAATTGGATAATCAGATATTAGCCAAATATCCGCTAATATCTAAATATCTAGGGTATAAGGACAATGGAAAAACCAAAAAAAAAAAAAAAATCTAAGTTCTAAATAGCCACATTATCTAAATAGCTGATAATTGGATAATCAGATATTAGCCAAATATCCGCTAATATCTAAATATCTAGGATATAGGGGCAATAAAAAAAAAAACATTCTAAGATCTAAATAGCCACATTATCTAAATAGCTTATAAATTGGATAATCAGATATTTGGAACAAAAAAATTCTAAGTTCTAAATAGCCACATTATCTAAATAGCTGATAAATGGATAATCAGATATTAGCCAAATATCCGCTAATATCTAAATATCTAGGGTATAGGGGCAATGGAAAAACCAAAAAAAAAAAAAAAATCTAAGTTCTAAATAGCCACATTATCTAAATAGCTGATAAATTGGATAATCAGATATTAGCCAAATATCCGCTAATATCTAAATATCTAGGGTATAGGGGCAATGTAAAAAAAAAAAATTCTAAGTTCTAAATAGCCACATTATCTAAATAGCTGATAAATTGGATAATCAGATATTAGCCAAATATCCGCTAATATCTAAATATCTAGGGTATAGGGGCAATGTAAAAAAAAAAACCAAAAAATTTCTAAGTTCTAAATAGCCACATTATCTAAATAGCTTATAAATTGGATAATCAGATATTAGCCAAATATCCGCTAATATCTAAATATCTAGGGTATAGGGGCAATGGAAAAACCAAAAGAAAAAAAATCTAAGTTCTAAATAGCAACATTATCTAAATAGCTGATAATTGGATAATCAAATATTAGCCAAATATCCGCTAATATCTAAATATCTAGGGTATAGGGGCAATGGAAAAAAACAAAAAAATTTCTAAGTTCTAAATAGCCACATTATCTAAATAGCTTATAACTTGGATAATCAGATATTAGCCAAATATCCGCTAATATCTAAATATCTAGGGTATAATGGAAAAAAATTCTCAAGTTCTAAATAGCCCATTATCCCTTCTAGCAGCTACTGTAAAAGGGAATATTTTCGCGAGCAGAATTTTTCGCGAAATCAGAAAATCACGACATTTCCGCGCGTGTTAAATTAGCTTTTCAAAGCTTTAGTACATAGACCTACACATAAAATGAATGTAATCGCGAGGTGATATATTCGCGGTTAGATGTTGACTCGCGAAATTCGCGGAAATTAAACCCTCGCGAAAATTTGCCCGTTTACAGTATTTCGATAATCTAGATATTTAGAACTTAGAAAAAAATCCCATTTTCCAAAAACTCTTAAATGAGAAATTTAGATATTAGCCGATATTTGGCTAATATCTAATTATCCAATTTATAAGATATTTAGATAATGCAAATATTTCAAATAGTCTAAAAATAGCTAAAACAAAATGTAAATATCCAAATTAGCTGATATTTTCCTACATATAAAAACATACAAAATATCCAAAATATCATCCTGAAAGAAAAAAAAATTACAATCCTGCACCTAACTCGGAAAAACCTACATTAATGATGACCTGACACAATTGCGTGCTATACTTTTTGGATTGGTAAAGTCCCTGCCCACGGTTGAAAGATGTAACACGAATAACGGAGTTATACATGTTAACATGAAAGATGGCAAACATTTTATTGTTGAGACCCCAGATGACTTGTTCAATCTGGGAGTCAAAGAGATCAACTACAAGAGATTTGAGCTGCAGGATTATGTTATTTAGGACAGGTTTGACCCCTTCAACAACACAAACTTTAACTCTAACTCCGATCATGCTAATTATCTAACACGAAACATTTCAACTAACAGATCTTATACAAGATATTTTGCTGGACCACAACATGTAAATCCAACCAGAAAAACTTTAAAAGTAGGGTGTCTCAATGTATGTGGATTGAAGACGAAACTTGATATTGGAATTATCCATAACTATGTTACTAATTTTGATATTCTATGTCTCTGAAACCAGAACACACCATTCAGAAATTTTCAACATTCCTGGCTATACATTCATCCAAACAAAAAAGAAGAACGTTAACCATAAGTATAATGGTATTCATGGTATTGGTATATTTGTTAAGAATTGTATTAATAAGCACATATCAGTGATTAGCAACACTAATTCTGATTCAGTAGTTTGGTTAAGAATTTCCAAAGATGTCCTTGGTTATAGTCTAATTATTGGTGCAACATACTTTCCGCACGAGGGATCTGTTTATTTTGATGCCGAAATGTTCGATGTATTATGTTCTGATATTGTCAATCTTAATTCTATTTATAATCTACCTTTATGTATGCTTGGTGATTTTAATGCTTGTTCAGGCAAGCTAGATGATGATAATATGAATAGTGGTATAGTTTTTAATGCTTTTATGCCATTTGAATTTGATATGTTTGGTAATTCAACAACTAATCTTGATTTACTTGGAATTCAGCTAAACAGAAACAAAGATGATGATTTCTGTACCAAGATGTCCCATATTTTTCTCATTACCCACAAGAAATTACAGCAAATTCTGCGACGGCGACATGGCTCGTCAGAAAGGTAGCCTGTTTAACATTCGAGATACATTCAAGTATCAAGCTGTTAACATCAGTGACCCAGACCAAACCATCCATGCTTGGATGGAATTCATCCAATTTTGTACCGATGGACTGCTAATCATATTGTTCATGAAGATCGCAAACACAAGTTCATTGGATAAGTCCCCAAAGAATTGGCCCAAAACTAAACAGGAAGCATACCTGGATAGAGTTGTGGACCAGGCGATAAAAGGCATTCGACCAATTACCTGTGATAATAATCACACGCATTGCTGAGAATGATAAGACCATGCAAGAAGTTTTGTACATTCCATATGAGATACTAGGTAAGCACACTATATATGCCCCTAAAATGTCCATTTATATGAAAAATGCACTAAAATATACTAGCGATATGATCATTAACAGAAAAGCTTCTGAAATTTATTTGTCTCAAATAATATATATATATATATATATATAAATTACAAAAACAGACAAATCAATCGCTTCTGATTTAGATCTAGATGATCGTATTGAGACTACCGCACACTGCCAAGCCTTCATAACTTTGAAAGGATCACAAGCCCAATTTTGCTAATAAACCATCATGCCGTCTCATCAACCCAACCAAACCTGAACTTGGAAAAGTAAGTAAAAAGCTTCTTGACAGAATAAACCAGGATATACGTGATAAGCTTCCACTAAACCAATGGAAAAATACAGATGCAGTGATTCAAATGTTCAATGGCATTAAGGACAAGCAATCGAAATCGTTCATTTTATTTGATATTTGTGAGTTTTACCCTTTGATTTCCAAAGAGCTTCTATTGGAGGCTCTTGATTTCGCATCTTCCTTTACTAGCATTTCTCAACGATGCAAGGATATTATTCTACATACTAAACAATCCATTTTGTACAATAACGATATTCCATGGCACAAACGAAACGGATCTGATTTTGATGTTACAATGGGAAGCTTCGATGGGGCAGAGATTTGCGATCTAGTTGGTCTTTTCCTGCTTTCACAGTTACAGCCTTTGGGGATTAATGTTGGTTTATATAGGGATGACGGACTCGCGGTCACCTCTAAAACACCTCAACAAATTGAGAACATAAAGGAAATCTGTAAAATATTTGATAAACATGGTTTAAAAATAACTATCGAAGCCAATAAGAAATCGGTTGATTTTCTGGATATAACTTTGGACATTAGAACTGGATCATTTAAACCATTTGCCAAGCCTAACAACACTCTCAGATATGTGCACAAAGATAGCAACCATCGTCCATCTGTTTTAAAAAACATTCCTGAAAGTATAAATACTAGACTTTCCAACATATCTTCAAACGAAGACATTTGTAACGCCACTTCACCACCATACCAAGAAGCTCTCACGAAGTGTGGCTACAGCTACCAGTTTAGATATAACCCGCAGACTCCAGACTAATCCCTACAAGTAAAGAAAGTCAACAGAAAACGCAACATAACATGGTACAATCCGCCATTTAGTGATTCCGTAGAAACCTATATTGGCAAGAAATTTCTCATCCTATTAGATAAGTGTTTTTCCCAACAACATGTGCTTCATAAAATCCTTAACAGAAACACCGTGAAAATAAGCTACAGTTGTATGCCGAACATGGACGAGATAATTGACGGACACAACAAATCTATCTTAATATCTACTAAAGCCCAAGGCACAAACCCCAAGGAATGTAACTGTAGGAATAAACTTTCTTGTCCACTTCAAAGGAAATATCACACTCCCTCTGTCATCTACCAGGCAACTGTAAAAGGAAACTTACATTGGCCTCACCGAACATCCCTTCAAAACAAGATATTATTCACACATCTATTCATTTAGGAAAGACACCCAGCGCGATTCTACAGCATTAAGCCAATATAATATGGTCTTTGAAGGATAATAAAACACCTTACTCTATACAGTGGAAAATAATATCACGGGCAAAATCGTACTCTATCAAATCGAAGAAATGTAACCTATGTCTTACTGAAAAATATTATATTATTTGCAAGCCACGTATGTCATCACTCAACTCTCGTAATGAACTTGTTAGTAGTTGCAGGCATAAAAGAAAGCACCTGTTGTGTAACATTGATTAGAACATGAACTCGTCAGGCCATGGCCAAAATAGTAAATTCATGGACACATAGGCAAATTAGATTAACTTTGTACTTGACACTTGATGATAACTTTTGTGTATACCATGGTATGTTTGGCTCATTTGACTGATGAGTGTTGGTGTGCAAACACCAATACGAAACAAGCATGTCTTGATGAGTCTGTAGTAGCCAGATTTAATCACCAAAATTACCAAATTTGAACTATGCGTCTTAATTTTATCACACATTTTACGATTTCTGTACCTGATTTTTACATTGCTGGGATATACAATCTTCTACGAAACTGTTGGTAATATTGTTTCTGGTAATATTGAGCATTTCTCCCCGCTCCCCTCCTAATGTTGAGTTAGTAGACGTGTTTGCATCGACATTGATTTAGGGGGTGGGAAATCAAAGCCATTTTAGTAACACCATGCATACCTTCTTACGCACACAATGACATTTTAGTTGCTATCGTGCCCGGGGGGTACTCAAGTTTGATTTTGGTAGGGGTGTGCCGCTGGGAAATTTGAAGTACCACCCATGCATATACAAATTTTCAAGAAAAAGGGACCCATCCATATATCAAATGCCCCAAATTTTGAGTCGAAAGTTACACAAAAATTGAAATTCTCTCAGAAAATTTAAGCTAATTTGGCGAGAATTTCCTGATTTTTGTTTGAAATTTTGAAAAAATCCAAAATTTGCGCAATTTTTTTGAAAAACAGACCCATCAAAATACCACATTTTGCAAAGAAAAAAGACCCATATGCATACCAGAGAGCCTGATTTTGCTACCCAAATTTGCGGCACATCCCCGTAATCACTTTTGTACTAAGTCCCCCCCCCCCCCGGGCTATCGTGGTGCTTATCAATCATGGCACAAGTGTTCAAACGAGATTTGCAAAAGATTGAAGCTATCCATCTGTTTTCCCACAGGGAAATGTCAAGAGTAACACATGGAGGACCAGCTGACATAAGTGGACAAGAAATCAAGTCCCCCCTCCCCTACATGAGTAAGGCATCGTCCAAGATGGGCATGGAAAATACAGAAACCTCTTATTAATTGTATCTGCTAATCGTGGAAAGTCTGTCCTCCCCTACATGATTTACAGAGTAAGGCATCGTCCAAGATGGTCATGGAAAATACAGAAACCTCTTATTAATTGGACCTGCTAATTGTGGAAAATCATTTATTGAGCTTTCATGACAATTTAGCATTAACCAACCCTGCAACAACAACCTTCACTTGGGTGGGAGTCAACCAAGCAGAGGTTATCATGTTAAATGAATTCAGATGGATAAGCCAGGTTAATGCAGTTTTTAGTATGTATGAAGACTTTCATGTGTACAGAGAACTAACGTAAAAGGTTTTTAAAGTACGGTATATAGTAATAATTTGATTTTTTTATTCCAGGTTATGACGTGAGGAACATTCTAACTACTTGTAAAAAGCAATTGGATGACTTACTCGTAACTACTTGTAAAAGGCAGACATCTTCAAGTATCAGTAACGAAGACTTGTGACAGACACATGTTATAATTTATTATATGTTAAATGCGAAGACTTGTGACAGACACATGTTATAATTTATTATATAACTATCTTTTATTTGAGTTTTTAATTATGTATTTTAGATTATTATTTGCTTAATTCAGATCTGGACCTATTGATGTAATCTGGATATGTTAGAGAACGTATTCTGGATGTGTTCGAGAATATATTTTTACTCAAACATTACTCATATCTTTATTTCACTTAAGTAACTAGTCACTTTCTACATCATCTTAGAATGACATTTACCTTCATTACATTCATCAATGCTAAGTTTTCTTTTTGAGAAAGTGTGTAACTTTGGAACATGGTTTATTTAAGTGCTATTAGCGCTGAGCAAAGAGAAGACACCCGTTTGCTTTCGGAAGAACGTGCGTGGATGGTCTGTAGGGAGAATTGCCCAAAAAATTGAAATCTACAAGAATTGTACATCAGATTAAAAGCAATGACAGTCAAAAAACTCATGTAAATATACAAAGAAAAGGAGGAAGCCCACCCAAACTGTAACCTAGAAATAAAAGGTGAATTTTAAGATGTATCCAACAGCTTCGAGAAAATGAGGGTTTCTTTACAGCTGAACACTTAATGGATGTGGCTAGAATAACAAAGAAACGTTTATCAATAGACACCATCGTCAGATTTTTGGAGAAGGAAGGCATAAACTATTATAATGCTCGTCAAAAGGAATTTTAACTCCCGAAGATAGAACAAATCATGTATATTGCAAGACAGTTCAGACTGAACATCAAGCCAACATTTGGGCAGACGGTATAGCTTTCTATCTCGATTGTTCAACTAAGAACACTACTATTAAAGAAGAAAACCCAATCGAATTACTGACAACAACAGATGAAGATGACACACATGAAATGTGTGACACTAGCCCATTATAACGACAACTACATCATCTATAATTGGAGTGGGATCAATAAATATCCAAAAACAGTGTAACATTTGTGAAAACCTGTGTAAACTTGAAAACAACCCAGGGGGGACGTACTTATCAGATCAACAAGCATTGAGCGTTCTTGACCTACCATGCATTTTCAACCAATTGTAGGAAATTGTTGGAAATTTTCATCATCACTGCAGACTTCAGCAGTCAAATGACCTGTTTCCTGCAATGACTTGAACTTGTCCAATGAAGTCAGAGACACATTTGGTAACTTGTAGCGGGCCTCGTCTTTGTTGAGAGAAGGTGGCAGGCAATTTACATCAGGTCACTTCAACCTACTGTCTGCAGTGACACAGTATATGGGGATAGCAGATGAAGATTTATAACACGCTAAGGGGCGGCTTCAAAACTCAACGGGCGGTTGCCTGCCCGTTCTGGGCGGTTCAACCGGAATAAACAATAGCAAACTGCCCATAGTCAGGTAGATTTCAGCCAAATTATAGCATAAGTGTCACGTTGGGTATATATGCAATTTTTTTGATGAAATTGATAGTTTAGAGCGTGTACTTAAAGAACCTGAATGATGCCAAAAATACACGGTTGAGCAATTTTTGTTATTAGCGTCAAAGCCGTTCCTCCTTTTTTACATGCCGTGTTAAGTGTGACAGATCCCATTTGAGTTGTAAATATGTCATGTTTGGTATCAAATTAAAGCTAATGAAGTATATAATGTGACTCTCTAAACATTAGGTCACTTGAATGCTCCAACTTCAAAATGGCCACCAAAATGGCATATTTTCAATGAAATTGACCAAAGTAGCCTTAAGAAAGCCAAATATTCTGGAATATCTAAACAGAGGAACATTTTAGTTAACAATAAGATTATTTGTCCTCAAGATGTACCATTCATATATTTAAAATTTTAAAAAATACATATGTACGACTTAAAACGTCAGCACTAACACCATGCGCTTTGCACAAAAACATGTTACAGCAACTTCACAACAGCATTAAATGTATTGAATATTGAAAATGAATAATGAAAATGGCTTTATTGGTTACAACATGAACATCCCTTCACAATATTGTTATCAACTTGTTTCAAAAAATCAAATGGACATTGACAACAAAGTCCAGCATATTCGCTAAAGATGGATACAGCATCATCAAAATAGCATTAAAAACATTTGATATTAACAATAATTAATGAAAATGGTTCTTGTACTCAACCAAAACATTTGTAACCAAATAATGTCTTTCACGTGTTCTAAATTAAGAATATCGTCGAAAAAGAGACCCATTACGACCGCCAAAATACCCCTACATTATACGCATACTTTAGGAAATATCATTTTGGCGGCCATATTAATACATGTGAATTACAAAGCTTGGTCAGTATGTCTCTTTTGTAGCCCCTAAAGCAATATTCATTCATTGCTTTGTAAACAGAACATTTTAGATTATGTTTTAATGTAAATTTAATGTCACTGTAACCGGTTTCCTCGTATAAAAGGATTTTTTTGCTGCCATTTTGAACCTAATTTTAGTGGCTATTTTGGATTTTCAAATTTCGTGGGAAATAATTTGGGGACACATAATTCCTTTAAGTTATTAACATGGGTTGCTTGGGATATTTAATATCGTTAATGCTGCGCTAATGCGTTTTTGAAGTTCATTTTGGTGTCTAGAATTATACCTTTTTAGCCATTTTAAACCTCAATATGTACACTTTTTTGGATTTGAAACCTGATAAAACCTATTATCAATTATGGGACAATATGTTTTCTGTTGCATCATCTAACATTGTTTTGCATTGATCATTTTGAATATTTATTGATTTCAGTGATGTTTTATCATAAAATCCCATTTATGCACCAAAGCATACTAGTGCTCATTTCTTGCGTCATATTTTTTAAATAATTGAACGGTCAATGTTTAGAACAATAATGATATTATTTATAAAAAATTTGCTTACTCTGGTGAAAATTTACGATATTGGACATATAAACAGATTTTATTCGTTTGATTTATGAAAATATGCAATTTTGGCGGTCATTTTGAATTTGAAGCACATAAAATGACGCAGTTATATGGTATTTGTAGTACATATTCCATTAGCTTTAATTTGATATCATACACGGTATGTTTACACCAAATAATCAGATTTTTCATACATAAGAGTATTTGAAAAAGAGGGTGTGGCTTCTGACGCAAACAACAAAAATTGCTCAAGCGTGAATTTTTGGCATCATCCAGTTTCTTAAAGTACACGCTCTCAACTACCAGTTTCATCAAGAAAAATGCATATATACCCGACGTGACACTCATGCTTGGGATCTACCTAACTACCAGCCGGTTCAACCGGAATAAACAATAGCCAACCGCCCAGAACCGGCAGAAAACCCACCAGTTAAGTTTTGAAGCCGCCCAAAATTTACATATTGTGAGCCAAAGTTTAAACATTATGGCCCGTATTCCAGAAAGATGTTTAGCTAAACCATTGTTTAACTGAGCATCAACTGTCCAGGAATGATACGCATCATTGCAGCTTTCAAGCAGAACAGTTCAATGAGTCATGCTGTTGACGAGAAATAAAACCTTGATTTAGCTAAACACCTTTTTGGAATACGGGCCCATAGATTTCAAATTGGCTATACTTCAGCTTATGGCTGGAACTTTTGACAAAGATTGGAAAATTCAAATTCTAAGGAAGTGGAAAATGAAGAACAGTTAAAGTATGATATGGCTATAAAGTGATTGTATTTGTCCTTTCACAAATACAAATATTGATGGAATGCACCTTCCTAATGTTACTGATCACCACTATTTTTTTTTTAATAAGACTTGGGAAAACTCAGTAAGAATGCTATTGAGGCACTAGCTGTCTGAAGGTGTATTTGAAGGCCTACATCCTCAAAGATATCTATATTTGCTTGGCATTAAGTCATTGCCAGAGGGTCTATTCAATTATACGGGAGAACTAAAACATCCTGATCTGAGATTCAATGCTATTGAGGTACTCCCTGGAGTACAGGCCTACATCCTCAAAGATATTTGCTTGGCATTAAGTCATTGTCAGAGGGTTTATTCAATGATATGAGAGAACCTAGATCCTCAAAGATATCTATACTTGCTTGGCATTATGTCATTGCCAGAAGGAGTATTCAATGATATGGGAAAACTAAAGGCCTACATCCTCAAAGATATCTATATTTGCATGGCATTAAGTCATTGCAAGAGGGTGTATTCAATGATATGGGAGAACTACAACATCTTGATCTGTGATCCAATGCTATTGAGGTCCTCTCTGGAGGAGCCAACAGGCTGAAAATAACCTTAAAAATCAATTTATTACAGAAGATATTAAATCAGACCATTTTAAATTGGCTATACTTCAGCTTAATGGCTGGAACACAAAACATAGCCTGGACATTTGACAAAGATTGGAAAATTCTAATTCTACAGAAGTGGAAAAAGAAGAATGAAATGATATGACGATAAAGTGATTGTAAAACTTTGTTCTTTCACAAATAAAAATATTGATGGAATGCACCTTCCTAATATTACTGATCACCACTATCTTTTTTAATAAGACTTGGAAAACTCAGTAAGAATGCTATTGAGGCACTGGCTGAAGGTAAGGCCTACATCCTCAAAGATATCTATATTTGCTTGACATTAAGTCATTGCCAAAGGGTGTATTTAATGATATGGGAGAACTACAACATCTGGATCTGTGATCCAATGCTATTGAGGTACGGTACTCAATAAAAGCAATTTGTTACAGAAGAAATTAAGTCAGACCATTTTAAATTGGCTATACTTCAGCTTAATGGCTGGAACACAAAACATAGCTTGGAAATTGGACAAAGAAATTCAAATTCTACAGACGTGGAAAATGAAGAATAAGGTATGATATGATTATAAAGTGATTGAAGGTATATTTAAAGGCCTACATCCTCAAAGATATCTTTATTTGCTTGACATTAAGTCATTGCCAGAGGGTGTATTTAATGATATGGGAGAACTACAACATCTTGATCTGAGATCCAATGCTATTGAGGTACTCTCTGGAGGAGCCAACAGGCTGAAAATAACCTTAAAATCAATTTGTTACAGAAGAAATTAAGTCAGACCATTTATATTTACAGGCCTACATCCTCAAAGATATCTATATTTGCTTGGCATTAAGTAATTGCCAGAGGGTGTATTTAATGATATGGGAGAACTACAACATCTTGATCTGAGATCCAATGCTATTGAGGTCCTCTCTGGAGATGCCAACAGGCTAGGTGATTTGAAAATAACCTTAATAAAATCAAGTTGTTGCAGAAGAAATTAAGTCAGACCATTCAACCCCCGACACGTTACTAGTTGTATTTTGCCAATATATACCCCGACACGTTACTAGTTGTATTTTGCCGATATATGCTCCTGATTTGCACAATGGCCTTTTACATATGACTTAACGCCCGACTTGCCATTACATCCGCACATTATATATATCATCAAATTTGTAGCACAGAAAGACTGGTGATATCACGTCGTTAGCTACAACCAGAAGGGCATTATGAAATACAGTGCACACGGAGGTACAGGCTGTATTTTCAAGACCTCACTGTCACCACTGAAGCAGTTTGCTGATGATTGCTGCCAACATCTTCAAACTTTACCGGCTCAAATCCTGCTTTTGCTTGGAGCCATCATAGAGATGCTATATGGCCAGCTGTCACCGCCGACAGTACCCGCGTCCAAGAGACAACACGGAGGCAGTCGATGTATGCAAAGTTCTTGAGCATTCGGCAGGACAGGAAATACAATGTTCTGCGACTTGTGTGCAGTGGCAACTTTGCCAAACATTTTTGTTCAGAAATTTACCCGTTTGCTCTTTGAAAGACTGGTACTTGCACATGAAAGAACAACAACAACAAAAGCTTACAACTGATGAAGAAAATGTAATGAGATACGTTGCTGGGTATGTTATGTACAAGCTGCCTAGGAAAGTTAGCCATATCCTGAACTTACTCACTTTCATTAAAGATCATATAATTGCTGGCAGGGCTAGAAATTCGTTCATTGCTGCGAGAATCTTATTGGATTCTCGCACATCTACTGGGGAGAATCTTTACAAGAATCTTTGGACTCTTTACATTCATACACAATGTGATTGCCTAATTTTATGAGAATCCATTTGGATTCTTGCAAAATCCTTTTGGGGAGAATCTCTGCGAGAATGGATTCTCGGATTCTCGCCGAATTTCTAGGCCTGCCTGGACATGAAAGAGAAACCAGATTGTCTTATACCAAAGAGTGGATGGGTTTACAAAACAGAGAAGGACTTTGCGAGGTAAATGATGGGACTTTTTTTTTTTAGGTTGGAAATCGTCATAAGTTTCCTCCATGAAACTATGATGAAAAATTCAACTGTGGACGTAGATGAAGACTATCACATTAGAGACATAAAGTGGACCATGTTCACTACTGCAGAGCCGGAAGAAAGTTCAAGAACTTGTTTTGTTTTGCAAATATGTTGTACCATCTTCAGGACTTTGCTGCCTCAATGGACTGATCTTACTTTGAAACTGCTCATGGAAAGGGCGCTGTAAATGGTATCGGTGGCACTGTTAATAAGCGCGTTGTTTGGTTAGCAGTTCTACGTAACAAAGAAGTATTGTCAACTGCAAAGAATTTACTGATCAACTGTAAAGTTGTGTGACAAAATAAACATTTGTTTGTATCAGCAGAAGAGTGAAAAGACTAACAGAAAATGGCAAAGCATACTGGGAGAAAGGCAAAGCAGTACCTGAAACTCATACACTTCACTTTGTAAGACCACTGAAAAGTGGCAATATGGAGGGGTCTTAATGTGAACCCTCTTTCCACGAGCGAACTCTATAGGCTTTTGCCCCTCCTCACCACGATCTTTCACTCGCCCCCTTTCAAAAAATGGTATCGACCAGTCTGACCTCTCGCGGTATCTTGCGACCTCACCAGTCTTGCCTGAATGAAAATTTTAACAATTTTCCCCGGTCAAGACACAAGAAGAAGAATGGATTAATTCATGCAATATATCAGCATTGGAAGTCAGCAGTAACATAAAATAGTTTTGATACTATTTATTGATGAGGTTAGTGGTAAAAAAATGAGTAAACAATAGTGTTTTGATTCGGTAGTTGCGACAACAATCGCAGACGATTCTACATGGGGTGTTGAATTCGGCGCCTGCAGTCTCGATGAACGATGCGATGTATACAGCTATCAAGACCACCTTCAAACCAGATGAACATGAAGCAACAGAGTGATTTCAGTTATGAAGGACCAGACAGCTGGGCCATCCTGCAATGTATCTAGAAAAGGGACAGTATGTCCTTCTGTACTCCTTGAAACTATTTGACAAAATCAACAGTAGACAAAAACAATCACATCAGGGACATAATCAATGCATTTCTAGATTAACTCCACTCCATGGTGAAACTCAAGCTTAAGGTGTTTGGTCCACGCGTACCAGTACGCGCTAGTTTCTGAGTAGGTAAGTGCCACAATATGCATGCGCATATACTCTGAGTAGTGTTTTGAAGCTAAAAATTGCCATATTTTAATATTTTTCTTGAAAACTAAGTCGGTGACCCTCAATTTTTATTTTTTTATTTGAAAGAACATACTTGTGCTCAACTTTTAGTGAAAAAATTAACAAAAATGCTCAGGCAGATTTTTTGAATCAACACTAAATAATTTCACTTTTGCCTCATTTCCCATAGACCCCTGTACTAATTTATCCCCAAAAACCTCCAATTTTTAAACCGACTCTCATGCAAAAACGAGTCCGGTGACCCCCAATTTTTATTTTGAAAATCGGTTCTACATCGATAATATATCATTCATGCCGAATTTTACTAAAATTCTTCGGGCGTATCTCTCATGGACCAAACACCTTTAGTGAGATACATGGCTGAAACATCTCCTGGGAAACTCACAAGGGGAAATGAACTGCTGTTGTGATAAACAACTGACTGCATGGTGAAATCATTGGAAAGTTATCAATGCAAAGCTACTACCAGAAAGAGGCTTGAGGAAGAAGTTTAATATTAAAGTGTAGGTCTCGCGGTCACATATAACATGATAAATTATTAAAATAAAGACATATTATAGAACATCTTTACATACCAAACGTTTTTAGGATTGTGTCTATCTTGTATGTTTATTGGATATGCGAGAAAATCGAACTCTTTTTCGACAATTTTTGTCAATATATTAATCTACAAAGGCTGACATCTTGGTTCCCGGTAGTTCTTGTTCCAATGTAAAAATTTCGCTTGTTCTTGGCTGAAAAACGTCACTGCCACAAGCCAAAAAATAAATTAATTAATTTCATATTTTTCAATTAATTGTCATGAAACTAAAAAAACTAGAGAGCCACCGGCTCGGTAACCCATGCACGAAAGCCCGTTAGCAAAAAGAAAAAAAATAGGGCCTATAGAAAATGGTTAAAATCAATATAAAAATCATACACAAACTTGTTAAT
>JXSR01S004862.1:42881-54243 GCA_000969725.1 Ophiothrix spiculata
TAAGAGCTTACAATATGATGGGTGATAATAAGAAAATAAATATACAAGACTAAGATTGATTGCAGGTGAAATACTGGCAGTCTACCCTCAGGGCAAAGGATACCATGAGCTAACAATGGTAAAATTGGTTTATGAAATTACAAAATGCTCTACAAATAGGAGCTCGTGTGGTCTAGTGGAACAGAGTAGGACTCCGAATCAGTAGGTCGTGAGTTCGAGCCCCGCTACGGCCAAAGGGTTATGTCCTTGGGCAAGACATTTAATCCTAATTGCTTCGTCGACCTAAGCGTTATCATGGGTAGTTACTAGGAATGTATTCAATAGGCGCCGTGATTGTAAGGCAGCCTCGGTATTTTTCTTCGGTAGCTGCGCTCCCACAGAAAAATACCTCGGTCCAAAACAATCACCGGCAAATTCACACAATGACCTCAAAAAGATTGTGTGCAGTTATTGTCTAATCTTGTGTTACCATACTTAATGCTAATTCACAGTAAGCGCAACAAAGTAAAAAAATCTAAAATATGACTTTACAAAATAGAATGTTTGTCATCTCATGGTATATGTTTTAATTTCATTACCTAATGTAGTTTCCTATAGGTACCTTTTTGAAGGAAAATATTGTCATAGATATCTTCAAGCCAAATATATGAACACATTTTCAACCCCAGTTCTGATTAAGATGACCCAGATAGCATGTAAGGTTATAGCATCACTTCTCCTAACGTGTCCCCATAGGCAATACTATGTCATAATGCAAAGTTATTGTAGAACATAGAAAACGAACCGTGCTAACTGCACTCACAGAAATCATTAAGTGATGTGTATATGCACTATTATACAAGAAACCATTTGATTTATTAAATTATTGATACCAATTTCAGACAAATTTTTCTTGAATGTATCGTGTGAAATCAACTTAATTGCACAAATATTTAGTTGGGCACGTTCTATGTTCGAATAATTTGTGAAGTAAAACAAAGACGTTTTCAGACTTCTTATTTGTGCAAAATAAACCCCTTGGTAATGACAATATGTTTGGATAGAATTAATCATAATTATGGCTGAGAAAAAATGTTTAGTTGTCATTTTTGGGTGCATGGTCTAATCTTTTTTTATATTTTTTAAAAGTTTTGATTTAGTATCATATAAAAGATCACAACTAAGAAAAGGAAGTATAATACTTTTTTTACTTCAATAAACGCCTGATGCAAATTAAGCTGTGCACTTATATATTGAAGGGGTCAAGCTATTTATAAGTGTGTTTAAAAATTTGACTGAACATGTCCAATTCCCTTGTAAATCAACATCACAACCCCCAAAAGATTCATCCCATTTATCAAAGATGTCCATCCATGCATTTTTTTAAATCATAAATTTAACACAAAGCCCAAACCCAAAATCATCTCTTTTGAAGAATATGAACAAATTTTACCCAGTTTTTATTTGATAGTAAACACAACAAGTAATTCTAAAATATTAATTACGGTACAAAAAAAAAAGGTTTATGGTACATGCTTTAATTTCAGTATGTATAAGTACTTGTTGGGAAAGTATTGTCATAGATATCTTCAACCCAAATATATGAACACATTTTCAACCCCAGTTCTGATTAAGATGACCCAGATACATGTAAGGTTATAACATCACTTCTCCTAACGTGTCCCCATAGGCAATACTATGTCATAATGCAAAGTTATTGTAGAACATAGAAAACGAACCGTGCTAACTGCACTCACAGAAATCATTAAGTGCTGTGTATATGCACTATTATACAAGAAACCATTTGATTTATTAAATTATTGATACCAATTTCAGACAAATTTTTCTTGAATGTATTGTGTGAAATCAACTTAATTGCACAAATATTTAGTTGGGCACGTTCTATGCTGGAATTATTTCTGAAGTAAAACAAAGACGTTTTCAGATTTCTTGTTTGTGTGAAATATACCCTTTGGTAATGAGAATGTTTTTAATGAGAATAAATCATATCATGTAAATGAAGAAAAATGTTTGGTTGATTTAGTGACAATGATCTTGAAATATCTGTGTCATTTAGTAATAACCATCACTTTGGGAAAATTGAGCAAAGTGCTGCTGCCTATTATTATGCTGTCATCATGAAACTGTCACTATCAATTTGAGGAGTTACATTGCAGATATGCATTCAATTTTAATGTTTACCATAAACAGCCCTCTTTTAAGGTGTCTGGTCCACGCGCCGTCCACGCGCACCAGTACGCGCTAGTTTCCGTGTTGGTAAGTGCCGCAATACGCATGCGCAAATACTCTGAGTAGTGTTTTGAAGCTAAAAATGACCATATTTTAATATTTTTCTGGAAAATTAGTACGGTGACCCCCAATTTTTATTGTTTAATTTGAAAGAACATACTTGTGCGCAACTTTTGTGAAAGAATTAACAAAAACTTTTCGGGCAGATTTTTCTAATCATCACTGAGTAATGTCACTTTTGCCACATTTCTCATAGACCACTGTACTCATTTTTCACAAAAAACCTCCAAAAATGTTGTTTTTAAACCGAGTCGCATGCAAATACGAGTCTGGTGACCCCTAATTTTTATTTTAAAAATCGGTTCTACATCGATAAAATATCATTCATGCCGATTTTTACTAGAAATTTTTGAACAGATCTATCATGCACCAGACACCTTAAAGGTTACATGACAAGAAAATATCAAGTAGTTTTTATAAATTTGTTATAACAAAACTGAGTGAAAAATAGCAACATAAAATTTCAATTATGCACGATGCTCATAAAAGCTTTCAAATATACCGCCTCGCAATCCTGTATTTGACGACCTCAAAAACAATCTCTTTGAACTGGCTGAGTGAGATTACGCTTGTTAGTGTACGAAGAGTTTCAAAAGACCCTGGAATATACACCCAGTAAACTATTATATGTATTGGTTGATATCCGTGGATCTCGAAAATCTCTGAACCCTTACCGACGTCATCCGACCTTGCATTCATACTGGTTGTCGCTTTGTACTTCTGTTCAATGTACAATATCAAAAGACCAGATGAAACAAAGCATGACGCGACGTCGAGACAAAGCTATTGAAGTATGTAAGCATCATAGTAGGGCAGTTCAGATTGATCGTTTTTCGAGGTCATAAAAAAGCGCTATATTTGAAAGTTGTTTTGAGTATCGTTGACTACTTGTGCTTTATTAAAATTTTACATTGGTGTTTTCCACTTTGTTTTGTTATAACGACTGTATATGAAGCTAGTTATATTTTCTTTTCCTGTAACCTTTAAAGGGCCTACGAAATAGGATGATTATCCATGTGGGACATTCCATTGCAAAAACAGGGCCCCTAAAAAGAACACATAACAAATCGCACCATTAGTGGTGATATTGATTTATCAATCTGATCAGTAAAGCCGCGTTCAGACGGTCGGATATAAGTTGCTTATGACCGGTCATAACTTGTGTCGGTAATACTGCCCTACTATGACAAAAGGAAGTAAGTGACATTTTTTACGAAATGCTGTTTTATAATCAGTTATAATTTCCGCCAAACAAAAGTAGGAGTCAGTTAGGTCACCAAAAAGTCAACAATTTTCATGTTGGAAACTTAAGCCACGTTCAGGCGGTCGGACATAAGTTGCTTGTGACCGGTCATAAGTTGTGTCGGTAACAGCGTCGGACATAAATTTGCAGTGAGAACGATCGTCGGATATAACTCTATCGGGTATAGCGCGACTTATATCCGACGATTTATATCCGAAGAAGACCAGACATAAGTCCAGTCATAAGAATGCAAATGAGGATAATGAGCTTTTATATTCCGTTGTTGAGTACCCTGTTATATGTGCGGCAGAGCATGCCATTGTATTCAATTGGCTCATTTGCATTAAGTTGGGAGTAGAAAATGATAGCGCTACCACGGTTGTTACCGGTAAATAACAAATACGTGTGGAGTCACTGGAGTGTTCATTTGCGATGTCGGGCATAACTCTGACCCGAAAGGGCGATGACCCTTTTACCGACACAACTTCCGGGTCAAAACAAATCCGCGCACATTTTCTCCGGTAGTCGAAGCAAGTGACAGATCTACACCGCCCTGGAAGCTTCTCCCGGTATTTCCCTAGACCTGCTAATTGGCCCAATTGCTCTTCAGCTTTCTTCTATCGACTCATGACCCTTGCCCTGGGAATGATCGGAACCTGGGGGGAACTCGCACTTCCAACTCTGCAATGTAGGCCTATGGGCTGAATTATCTACTGCACCTTGTTTTACCGTGTAGCATATTGACCCACGTCATTTCCGGTTTGTAGTATAAAGTATAAAACAGCATTTCGTAAAACATGTCACTTACGTCCTTTAGTCATGCTAGGGCAATATTACCGACACAAGTTATGACCGGTCATAAGCAACTTATGTCCGACCGTCTGAACGCGGCTTCAGTATACCATGAATAGATTCAAACCAGTCACCTTGAATTTTCTATTCATTCTATTCACTGATGGACCAATACTCTGAACAATTACCACCTATGACTTAAAAAGTGGTGTCTGACATAGAAAGTGGTGCATAATACTGAATGTGTTTTTGTCCCTCCTGCTAGACTTGTCACAAGTTGCATCATTATTATCTGTTTTTCTTAAAACAAAACCCCAAATGATAATGAACTATATTGTTTTGTATTCAGTGACCACTAAGCTTCATTTTAAAACAAACTTGAATTTTAATTTCATGGGACCTTTAAGGCAAATTTAAGTCCAATTTGGTGAGATAAGATACAGTTCAAATTTAAGAACTCTTGACCATCCCAATGTTTTGCATTTAATCAGCTATCTACTGCTGATAACATACTACTTAATCAGTATCTGTGCTGATAAACCAATGTAAAAACATTTTATCGGCTTTCTACTGCTGACAGGAAAATATTTTATACTCGCTATTTACTACTAAAATCGGGGACTAATATATAATACTAAAATAGATCACAATTTTTTTATTGCAGATATCACATGTTATTTCATATGGTTTTTACAGCTGGCAACATACCAATTCAGTAATATTTACTACTGATAGCACATTATTGTATCATAACCCAATTTTATAAAACCAAAATCTTGGCTCAAAGAGCTTCACAAGTCATTTGCGATTGTTAGAGAAACAAGTTTTCGAAGCAAAGTTGTCTTAATCTTGTTTTAAAACAAAATATTTGAAAACTTGATTTTCCATTTTAAATATAAATGTATGTAACAAAGAAGTTAAGATAAACAACTTGTCAATGTTATGCAGTCTGAGAAAAGCAGTCATAAGGCATAACCTACATGTGACCCATTTCACAATTCTCCACCAATGCAAACCACATTATGAAGACATATTGAAATAAGCCGCATGTAGGTTCCCAGTGTGACTGCTTTCCCCAGGTTACACTCCATATAAGTTGTGTTAAATTCATCCCCGCTGCTTTCATTACGCATGATAATCATGTTTTTCTAACCCAAATGTGTTCTCTTACGACATGTGAGGGATGTAATGTGATGTAATGAGACCAAGTCAAACAGTATTAAACTGCTTGAGAATTTCACAGTGTAAAGTCATAGTACAAGATATTTTGTAGATGAAAAGATGTTACCAACTTTAAAACCTGTGAATTTGTTACTAGATTCAGAGTTCCGTATGCACAAAACAGGACTAAAGTTAGTCCTGGACTAAGTGAAATTGATTCCTTGAAAAATGACACATTTTTTTGGAATATGTAGTAATATTATGTCCTTGCTTAAAGATCTATGGTGAATTTTCTATAATTTGACCATTTGCCTGTTTAGGAACATTTGTATTTTAATTAACAAAGAACAAAAATTGGTTTCTAAAAATGATTATTACAGTGTATAATGTTCTAAAACAGACAAATGGATGAAATAATAAGTATCAGTTTCAATCTTTGAATAAGAACTTAACTTATTGCTAAATTCTCTTAAAATGTGTTATTTTTCACAATTTTAAATTTCTCTTAGTCCAGGACAAACTTTAGTCCTGTTTTGTGCATACTTACCACAGTGTCTGCCGTTGATTGTTACAAATCAGTTGTGTTCGTGCTAAGGCTATATGACGCACAATTAGCGCAGGGATTTGGAAAAGGGTCGGGAATCCGGGTAGAAAAGTACCCGTAAAGTCCCAGACCTATTATTGAACAAAGGACAGACATTTGAGTATAATTGTCCAGACATAAAATGTAAGAAAAGTTACGGAAAAAATGTTCTAATATGCCTTTAAAAGTCATCTATATTGTCAGTTTTGGTAAAGTGTTTGTATGGCAAACATCCAATACCCTAACATTTGTTTTAGAAAGGTCGTCTAGGTTTGGTGAATGTTAATTTTAGATAATGCCGTGTATTTTGGCGAGATTTTGCAATTAGTCAGACTTGCTTCTTGCGTAACACAGAAAATAAGAACATATTTTGTAAATGAAGGAAACTTTTATCACTTACAAGACCGAAGAATCATAAAATGTGTACATGTAATACGAAGTGTATATATATACATTCATGCACAAAGACATTAGAAGGCAATCAGTGCCTGATTTGGCTAAGAGCAATACAACAATCTAAGGAGATTAACCATATCAAAATATTACCATGCATTTTGTTTAACTTTTGTAATGGCTTTCTGCAAAATTACCCCAAGATATGCGCTGGGAAACCCTGGTCTTAAAATATCAATTGCGAGCTATAAATTGCCTGGTAAATTGTTACTGATTCGGTGACGCGATGTCTTGATTAAACCAATGTATGCGAGAGCACTGTCGTTGTCTTGAGGGTTTGGGCTTTATAATAAGGCCAAACGAGAAGTATTTTAAGGTATTTGTTGTTTTTCACCAAAATATAAATTTGTTTCATCTAAAATATCAATTACAAGCTATTTTGCATGTTAAATTGTGGTTGATTTTCTTGAAACTATAGGTCTTTATGTGTCTAATGTATGCAAGAACGGCTAAGAGCACTTTTGTTGTCTTGAGGGTTTGGGCTTTATAATAAGGCCAAATGGAAAGTATTTTGTGTTATGTGTTGTGTTTCAGAAATTAATAATCAGGCAAGTCTGAATGAGATCTATAAATTGCGGGGTAAATTTGGTTTGATTTGATTTGGGGAGACTAAGTCTTAATGAGTCGAATGTATGTAAAAACACTCTTAGTGTCTTGAGGCTTTTGGCTTTGCACTAGTAGGGCCAAATTAAAAGTATTTTGTGGTATTTGTTGTGTTTCAGAAAAATATAAGATAAATTTGTCCCATCTAAAATATCAATTACAAGCTATGTTGCATGCTAAATTGTTACTGAATTTCTTTAGAGTAAAGGTCTTTATTAGTCTAATGTATGCAAAAGCACTCTTGAGGCTTTTGGTTTACAATAAGGCCATATGAGAAGTATTTCGGGTTATGCGTTGTGTTTCACAAAAAAATATGAAAGTCTGAATGAGATCTATAAATTGCCTGGTAAATTGTTACTGATTCGGTGAGACTAGGTCTTGATGAGACAAATGTATGCAAGAGCACTCTTGTCTTGAGGGTTTGTGCTTTAAGATAAAGCCAAATGAAGAGTATTTTGTGGTATTTGTTGTGTTTAGAAAAATGTTAGATAATTTTGTCTCCATTTAAACACCAATCACAAGCTATTTTGCAGCTAAATTGTTGCTGATTTTCTTTAGACTAGGTCCGTATTCCAGAAAGATGTTTAACTAAATCATTGTTTAACTGAGCATCAACTGTCCAGGAATGATACGCATCATTGCAGCTTTCAAGCAGAAAAGTTCAATGAGTCATGCTGTTGACGAGAAATAAAACCTTGATTTAGCTAAACACCTTTCTGGAATACGGGCCATTAGGTCTTTATGAGTCCAATGTATGGGAGAGCACTCATTCATATTGTGTTATGTATATGTTTCAGGGGAAAAAAATCAGGCAAGTCTGAATGAGATCTATTATTTGCATGCTAAATTTTGCTGGTTTTTTTAGCCTTCCTAGCCTTCAGGTCTTGATTACACCAATTTATGCAAGGGTACTCTTGTTGTCTTTAGGATTTGTCTTGATAATAAAAAAGTGTTTATTTTGATCTATTGTTGACCGCCATAGCAACCAGTATACATCAGTTATGCTGCAATGAGCTATATGTGCCCTGTCAAGCTAGGATTCCTTTTATCCGGATGCGATGCGGATGCGGTGCGTTTTGCACTGTAAGTATACTAGTAGTAGTATAATTTTAAGCATATGATTGAATAGGATTAGTTAAAGCTGACATTCAATTTTGACCGTCCGTTTTCAATGCGATTCTGCATGCGTTTCACATGCGGTGTGTTTTGAATTGATATAATGGTTTTCAACGAGAGTGATTCCTTTTATCCGGTCCGTTTGCGGTGCGGCTATCCGGAAAACCATGCGTTTATTTGAATTGGTCCCTGGAGCGATTCATCCGTTTTGAATGCGTTTTGGTCATGCGGAAACTTTTCAATTAGAGGAGTTGCTGAAATGAAAACGCATTAAAATCGGACGGACAAAATTGAATCTCAGCTTTCAACCTGATACCATTCATCTCCATTCAATCGTGTGCTATAAATTATACCACTACCAGTACCCTTACAGTGCAAAACGCACAGCATCCGCATCGCAAACGGATAAAAGGAATCCTAGCTTAAGATGCCAAAATCAAAATTGATTTTTATGGTCTCATCTGAAAAATGAAAGTTTCAGCTTAAAATGACACTTTGCTTTTGGTTTAGGATGTTCGGTTGCAAAGTTACATCTAAATTGGTAAAAGGAATTGGGCTGAATCGGAAAACTGTAGTTCTGAGAAAATCAAGTTTTAAAGTTTTTGTAATGAGTAAAACTTGAATGGAGGGAGGATTTTTATCTTTGTATTTAAAACATTTTTCTTATGTTTTGGATGTTGGAACCTGATTAATAATGATAGAATACACTTCAAAGGTAATGTTTCGGATGAAATTAGGAATTCGACCTTGGACGTGATTTTTGACTATGCTCAGCTTCAATGGCCCGTATCTCGTAATATACCATGCCGACCTTAAGGTACCTTTAGATATGACGGAGCACATATGTAGGAAACAACAATTACATCCTTTTGCCATTGTGACCTATGCAAAATGTTTTGATATGATAAAAAAGCATAAATAATAGGTTCAAAACAAAGTGTTGTAATATGCAGTGATATTCTGAAAAATCGCACCTTGCTTGAATTTCAAATAATGTTTTCCAATGAAAAACATATAACAGATATTTTTCTCCATTTTGCTCTCTTTTTCTACAACTAAAAGCAGTTCAATCTTTATTTTAAACATAAACCATTTTTTCATGGGAAAAGGCAGCATTATAATGCTATCAGTCATTATTCAAAAACAGTGTCATTTCTTCTTAATCAAATATTTTCAGAGATAATTGAGATGTTTCAAT
The DNA here is from genome assembly GCA_000969725.1 of Ophiothrix spiculata. Lineage (NCBI taxonomy): Eukaryota > Metazoa > Echinodermata > Ophiuroidea > Amphilepidida > Ophiotrichidae > Ophiothrix > Ophiothrix spiculata. Next base: position 52,320 of record JXSR01S004862.1, read on the forward strand.
GTTTAGACAGCCAGCATTTTTTACACAGCAAAAATCATTTGTTTTTACAGCAGATGATTAATACAGGCAGAGAATTGAGTATGAAAATGGCTTGTGCCACATTTCAGTGACATTTTTGAATTCTTTGAGACCGGGACCTAATACATTCTGTATTTTGTTGGATTTTGCTCCAATAATATGGTCCCAGATCAAGGCAATACCATATTGTATAATACAGGAACATATCTGTCTGTATAATATTCCTATTGTAGTATATACTCCAGGAATTTGTTCCCAAATGACACCTACTTGTATAGCATGTTTCTATGTCAATGTGACCCGCTATATCAATAGGTACCTTAAGGTTGGCATCGTATATACAAGATACGGGCCTTTGAAGCCGAGTATAGTCAAAAATCACGTCTATCTCTAAGGTCAAATTTCTTATTTCTTCGGAAATGTTACCTTTGAAGTGTATTCTGTCATATTAATCTGGTTCCAACATCCAAAAGATACTACAAATGTATTAAAAACCAAGATAAAAATCCTCTATCCAATCAAGTTCTACTCAATACTAAAACTTTTTTCACTTTTTAAAATTTTCTCACAAGTGTTATTTTCTGAATCAGCCTGATGCCTTTTACTAATTTGGATGTAACTTGCAACCCAACATCAAATAATCAAAATTAAAAGGAAGGTGCCATTTTAAAGCTTAAAATCTCAACTTTCAGATGAGACCAAAATATCAGTTTTGATTTTTATAAGGTATCTTTCGATATGGTGGGTCACAAATATACTTCTGTCAAATTTGTTTTTGGACCACTCTCAACTCTCCGGGGTGTTATGAGCAGGGTACCTATGTCCAACTGTCAAGAGCCCCATTTATAGCCTCCAGGCTGCTCATTGGACCCCCATTTTCTACATGATTCAGTTTTTTAGACCCTGTTTTGAAGAAAAGTGCAATATTTAGCTCCAACTACAGTATTTACTCATAAATTTTGACAAGTTTCAGCTCAGGATGCTATTTTTGGTTGAAATGTCAGTTCACTAGACCAGTGCTTTTCAACCAGCGGCAACCATGTAAAATTTGGCACTTTAACATCACCAAAAAACAAAGAAATATAGCTAGAAATACACTGAGAAAAAGGCACAGTTGTCACTTTACCCAACAATTTATATGTGATGCATATTTAGTTGAGAACCCCTGCACAAAACCTTCAAAAACAATTTCAAGGGTCTATTTTTTCCCATATAATCAGTTCAGTAGAACACAAATTTTCTTAAAGCAGAGTCATTGCTTAATTTATAAAGAGTATCAATACAGTATAATCTAATATAGTCACAATGCTGCAGTCACCACTGCAGTACAGTTGTGGCAGTTAAAGTAAGAAGTTAACTGTGTACATCAAAGCATTAAGGGGGAATATGCCCTTTTAAGAGCTAAAAATGAAAATTGCAAATTGAAATAAAGGACAAAATTACCTTTCTTTTGCTTTTTGTTTGACAACAATCGGAGCTTCCGTTCAAAAGTTATAGTCTAAAATGTATCTTCACAAGCAAAATTTATTGTTTTATTTCTTATGTATTTTATTGTTTTTTCAAGCTGCGATATTTAACTTTTTCGGCTTTAAAATTCTATATCTAGAAAACTAATTATGCTGTTGATCTCTAGGTTTCAAAATTATTAGTAATAACTCACTTTCTAATTATCTAATATATAATAAGATCAATACAATGTTTCTAAAATATACAAAAACCTAAAAAACAGTGTTTCTAGGCAAAATTGCCGATATCTCAAAAGTGAATTTTGGCGACGTGTCATTGTTGCGCGCAAGATTTCTAAAAAACGATTTACCCTAGAAAGATGGGATAAAAAGCAAATTGAAGTATACTAATTGGGCTATAGAATGAATTAGAATGGTGCTAATAGCACCATGGGAACATG
>JXSR01S004863.1:23637-46587 GCA_000969725.1 Ophiothrix spiculata
GTCCATGTACTTTCAAGTCCTGGGAGCATTTAATGAGAGCAATGCTGTAGAGTAACATACATGGCACGTTTTCCAGGTTTTTTTTTATCACTTCATCGTGAAAATGTGGTTGATAAATTGTAAAAAAATTATTGTCATTTCTGATTTAAGACGAATGCACCTTAAAATTTAGCATCTGTTTAGCCAATCATATCTGTTGGTTTTATGGTAGACCTGTAAGCCTAATGCCATGTTTTCAAGAACATGATGTACCATAATGCATTTATCAATTACTTCCCCGGCCCTAGGGGACCCGGGATAGTGCGGGAACATAGCGGGGGAAGTACAGATTTTCATTGCCCCGCATGCCGGGAAGTTAGCCGAGACTTAGCCGGGGATGTACAACAGAATGTCCCGGCTATGCCAGGTGTGTAGCGGGAGATTTAGCCGGGGTGTACAGGTGATTTTTCCCCGCACTGCCGGGACATTACGGCTCTTAGCGGGGGCTTTAACAAGGATGTCACACCAAACAAAATATTAAGCATCATCCATAATTTTCGTCAGTGGCATCATATTTGCTATTTGATTTTTACTAAAATACCAAGTGTAACATATTGGCAATCCATCGCTTTCCCAGGATCACTATCTATTTTGAATACTAGTGGGAAGCCCGCACCTCGCCCTCTAGATGATTATGGGGCCTACTTTGTTGAATTTGATAAGATTTATCTCATGGTGTTTTGCTGTGTTATCTTTTGAACTCTCTTCTTTAATATCTCATTGTGATTATCCTGCCGTTCTGATGTACATTTTCCCCCAGTTTTTCATGGGATGACGAACATTGTATACCACTTGTGAATATTAAATTCACAAAAATATCAGGTGCAACCGTGAAAAAAAAAACATTTTGTCCATTTGTTTTTGCCTATAAACTCTGTCAAAAGTACTAAAAAACAAGGCATTAAACATTTGTCAGTCAAATGATCGAGACACTAAGTCAAACAGAAATGCTGTAAATTGTGTTTTGTATAGGGTCACAAATCAAGTCTGAATACTTTGATCAACACTAAATAGGCGGACCTCTTCACATTGTGAATTGATACAAAAAAGCGGTGACATGAAGCCGGGCCGGGGTTGTACCATGGCTGTACACTGTTGTAACGTAAGTCCCCGCACATGGGGGTCGGGGACAGGGCGGGGATTGTCACACGTAGCCCGGCTATAGGGGGGCCGGGACATAGCGGGGGATGTACAGAAAATATGTGCCCCGCCGGCCGGGACTTTAGCAGGGTCATTGCCGGGGATGTAACACTAGCAAATTGTACATCCCCCGCTAAATCCCCGCTAGTCCCGGGTCCCCCGGGGCGGGGGAATAAATTGATAAGTGCATAAATAGCCCACTGGTACTCTATGGTATATCGAAAAGACAACATTGGGCAGGGTTAGAATTTCGTCATAGGTGACGAGAACCAAAGTTGGTTCTTGCAAAAGAACCAAAGTTGGTTCTTGCAAAAGAACTTTGTGAGAACCATTGGTTCCCGTAAAATTGCCCTTGTCAATATTAAGTTTTTCAGTAATGTGAAAATGCGTCTCTTCCAACGTTAGATGTGATGTTTAATTATAAATGATATTTTTCATGCATCCTAATTAGCTGAAGATTTTCCACCCATTCAAAATTGACAAATAAGGGAAATACAATACATTTTGTTGGGAGAAAATTAATTGACCTACACATACACGTATATGTACCAAGAAAGTGTGCGTTTGCAAAAATATTACATATTTAAAATCTTTTTATCTTCATGTGATAGTCAAAAATGGAACTATTCATTTGGAATAAAAGACACAATGAACTTTTGCGTAAACTTGGTAAGATTCTTTATTTTCACATTTCAATGACACTTTTGCGGGAACCAAAACTTTTAGTAAAAATGGTTTAAATTGATCATAAATACCTTTCTTTGTTTGCATGTCCGTGAAGTATTTGCTAAAAGCAAGAGTTAAATTAGACGTTGTTTGATCGCCGCTTTCGAAAGATCGCAACCAATACAGTGAATGCACAATATACTGACTATAGCCAATCACGTACGACGCGGTTAAATTTGTACGTCGACGTATGATTTTTGTATCATCGTAACTCATACAAAGCAGCTATCACGCTGTCATCTTTTCGCATTGCTATAATAGATTAACATTTGTTGCCGCTCGTAATATACGGGTTGTTGTTTTAAGTGATCTCGTACTAACGGGTTTCCACTGTATTCATGGGTTTAATGGGATAAAAAACAAGTGACAGAAAAGATGACATTTGGGGATCTTTTGAGATTTTCTTTACAGTCAATCTGGGATAGAGATGCACCCCCTTCTCTTTAAATGAACTAGGTTACATCATATAATCCCAGGCATTTAATTTGTCAAAAATTATTTTCATTTTTTTAATTGCCAGCTGGTATTATCAAATAGGCATAGATGAGGTCATCTCGTTTGAATGATGGTAGCTTGTGGTAGTTGGCAATTTTGCAAAGGATTTAATCATAATTTTAATTTTATAATCGCTGCAATAAGTGTTCAGTTTTGCAAAATCACCACATGCAACTACTGGGAAATTCATGAAATTACAATTAGTATAGTATACCAAGACCTAAAAATGTTTGATTGATTGATTTCTTAGTTTTTTTATTTTCATAAGGCCTACTAGAAAGAAAAAAGAAAAAGAGAAATACAAGCAGTATCATAAGTAGAAAAATAAAATAAATCATCTTCAAGGGGCAACATCCAGCTCAGTTCACAAGAAATACAAAACAGAGCATGTCTGTTATAGAACTTATTAGAAGTGCAAATATTCAAGACACCTAACCCTATTAAACCCTACCAAATATCAAAACATAACAAATCACAAAGTTAGGCAAATTGCCTAAATCTGAGTACCGTACGTCACAAACTGGAGTTACAATTAATCACAAAATCACTTCTATGGCAGCTCCTGCTAAGTGGCTTGACATAGTGATAATGGGATTGGGGTGCGAAAGGTACCGGGTTTGAATCTAGGGGGAAACCCGCCATTTTTAACTTGCAGAATTCAGAGGCGGTTACAGTGGCGTAACCAGCAGGGCAGGGGGCGGGAGCCCCCCAGAAAAAAATTCTGCCCCCCAAATGAAATCAAGGAAAGTAAGAGTACAGTAATATAACTGTGCAAAATTTAACCCTTTTATTTGTTAGTTTTTCAAAATTGGCGCAAATTTAGCGATAATTTAAGAAAAAACTTTGATTTTTCGACAAAATAGTACAATTTTTTCTAAATTTGAATGATTTGCTATATTTAAATTTTTGGTTTTGCGGAGTACCTTATTTGTGTCTGAACAAAACTCTTTCGCCCCCCTGAAAAATGCCCCTGCCTGTCCCCTCAACTGAAAAATTCTGGTTACGCCACTGGGCGATTATAGATTCCTCACCCCACAAAACATATAACCAATCTACCATTCATTTTTTACATGTTACACCAATCAAACAATTATCTGGTTATACAAAGTATTGATCTCCATGAAATAAAAAAATACAGGGAGCATTTCAATATTAGGGAAAGTCTTCCCAATCTTTGGAGGTATGGTACAGAAAAACAGAACTTGCCATTCAGGCAAAGCTAGAAATGGTTTGATTGTGAATATGTTTCCCTGCTAGTGGTTCCCAATCTGACCTTAGCAATGACCCTCCAACACAAAAGCAATATTGAGCAATGCAGCAGTCATGTGATTGCTCTGCCTGAGGGATGCAGTTGAGTGCAACAAAGGCCCAACTTGTTTTTAAAGCTCAAACTTACTAACTTCACCTTGTTTAGGCTTTTGCCAAGGAAACCCAAGTTGAAGCTAAAGGAAGCTTATCTTTGACAGGGATCCCAAAATGTTTTTAAAATCAGTTTTGAATGCAGGAGGAAGACCGGAGTACCCGGAGAAAAACCTGCGGAAGCGAGCATGGACTGAAAACCAAATGCACATAAAGCGTCAGGTGCGGGACTCGAACCCTTGTCCTCATTGGTGCAAGGCGAGGGAACTACCGCTGTGCCAACCCGCTCCCTTAGGATCATACTGGGAAAAGCTTCACAGAAGTGGAGCCAAATGCACAGGAGACCCAATGGATTAGTTAAGTTGAGCGCTGACGTGTTTCTGCAATGATGGAATTAAAGAGATCGCCCATTATTTTCCAAAATCTGAACAAGTCTACAGAATCATGAATTTGTAAATTGTACCAACTGAATAGTGCAAACACATTTTAAAAGTCAGAAATCAACCTAATTCTTTTAAAAAATGAGTTTATTCACAGTATCGCATGTGTGTTTCTTCCCCAACTTTTAACTCCTTGGCCATATTTGATTTTAAACATCACTCTAGGACAATTATAAATACGGTAGGTTTAACAAGGCGGTTCTCAAACCACTAGTGTCGCCTGATTGTGCGATGACCCTTGACCTCAAATGACCTTTAATGTTTGGAAGCACTAAAAGGAATTGTATCGTGCAAATTGTAGGATTAACCAAATATGAGAAGCAATTTCTGTAATTTGTACTGTTAGGCAGCTCCAAGCCTCAGGTAAGCTTTTGAACTATTTTGAAAATAAGACCTCAAATGACCTTTTGACCTTGATTGACCTTGACCTTGGGTCAAGAGCTATCCATGGTCCAAATTTAATCCATATAGGGTCAAGGGTTCATAAGTTAACCGAATTACCGAAGGTGTCTTCACAGTAGCAATTGGAAAAAGGTTAATGCGGCTATCAAATGCATCCCCTGCCCCCCACTACCCGGGCATAGCGGGGACTTGACCGGGGCCGTAATATTGAAATTTGTAACGGCCCCATTACAGCCCCGGGTACAGCCCAGCAAGGCAGGGGACATTTTTCTGTTACGGCCCCGGTCAGTCCCCGCTCCTTGACCCCAGGTATGCCCAGCCAAACTGTTGTGATTATGGATTTTACTTTGCTCTAACAAAATATTTGTGTTTGTATGACTTACATTTTGCTAAATTTGTATCAGTATGATGTTGATCCCCAGCCATATTCAGTTCCTGTCCTTAAAAACAAGATAATTACACCTATAGTCCCGGGGTAGTTTTCCTGGCCCATTTTAGTAGCAAAACGTCCCCGCATACGCCCTGGGTATGGCCCGGGTATTGCCGGGGGACCTAGTTTTCTATCAATCCCCGGTCAGATCCCCGCCTACTTCCCCGCTATGCCCGGGTACCGGGGGGCCGGGGATTCTTTTGATAGTCGCATAACCAAAACACACACATACAAACATACATACACAAAGAATTTGGATTAGTATGTGCCTCCTTGAACATAATAGTTCAGGCGACACAAAAATTGATTTGATTAAAGGAATAAAATGAAGAACCAAAATAGGCCTTTCTGAAACTCACTCGTTCAATTTAACGAAAAGGATTTATCTTAAAGTGAATTCCAATGAGATTTCAACTTGAATAGAGTTGGGGATTTCTCACACTCACACATTCGATTCAATGAAAATAAGGTGATTTGAGATTTGACAAATTGAGGGAAAGCCCAGGATGGCTAGTCATGTGACTCTTGCCTCAAGGTATGAAATCCAATGAAAACAAGGTGGAGCACAAATAAAAATGTGTTTCACATACTGATTTGAGAAATGAAAAACAAAATAATTCAAATCTTTTCATTTGAAAATGGCCAAAGTACATAACTGCAATTCTGCATACAATATCTGAAGAGAAATGGGCCTATTAACCCTAACCCGCCTTAGTAAAACAAAATCCAAAAAGCAAAAATCAAGTCCAAATATATCTGGGCACAAAAGTGCTGCTACCGCAGGCCATACTCCATGGATTGCCATAGCTAGACATTGGATCGGGATGTGCGAGGTCGGGTTTCGAATACCAGGGGGAAACGGGAAACTTTTGTAAGACGTATTTGGACTTAGTAGTTTAGGAGTTAGGGTTAAGGTAGGTCTTTCAAGAGTAAAGCTAAATGTCTGTATAAATTTGCACTAAGTGGAATGCCCATGTCTTTGAAAGGAATTAGCCCGGACTTCACTTTTGTAACATTGGTCTATTTAAGGTGGTATTAAAGGCAAAATGAAGTTGCTCTGACTGAGATAAAAATAGGCCTGTTACAAAGAGCTAAGCAAAAAAATCACAATTCCAAAATTTGAGCCAAATCGGACAAACGTATTTTGAGATATTGTTGTTTAAAGTTTCTTTGTATTCTATTGTTTTTGCCAATATATTGATGAAGTTAATGAGGAAAACTGGCAAAATGTGCTCATTAATATTAATTTTTGCCAATATTTTTCCAATATTTTATGAATAAACCTTCATACTACTTTTACCTTTAATAATTTTAACTTGAAACTTTGCCAATGTGTTTCTATGACCTAAAACTTTAATGTATGATTTACCCGCCCATCTAATTTGCATATTTGCATAATTAATTAGCTTTTTGTATAATGCTCATTAACTATGCCAAATATGCAAATTAGATGGGGGGTAAATCATATGTTAATATTTTAGGCCAAAGAAACACATTGGCAAAGTTTCAAGTTAAAATTATGTAAAATAAAAATAGTATGAAGGTTTATTCATAAGATATTGGTAAAATATTGGCAAATATGAATATTAATGAGCACATATAGCCAATGTTGCTCATTAACGTTATAGATATATTGGCAAAAATGATAGAAAACAAAGAAATTAAAATCGAGCATATCTTGGCAACCGTATGTCCGATTTCCTTCAAACAAACACCATTTTGATCAGTGTTTTAAGTTTTACTTGTTCAATGTAATCAAGTGCCTCTAAATGCAGTTTCTAATTTCCAGAAACATCCTTTCGATCCACCTTAAAGTGAGAAATTCACTTGGTTGAATATCATGAGAAGCATATGAGATAAAATATCTTGCTCAAGGGCACTAGTATACAAGTCGCTTAGTGGATTTGAACCAACAACTCTCAATGTTGATGGTTAAGTTTCGTCTGAAATAACTTAACTTTTAGTTTACAGAAGAAAAAATAAATGTTGAAAAGACTTCTACAGGGGTGTGAGAGCCAGGTGATAAAAAAAGCTGAAAATAGTGACAAAATGCTCAAAACAGGCTGAAAATGAAAGAAAAAGCTGAAATTATGACTCTTTTGAAGGCAAAGCTGAAATTAAAAGCTGAACTCTCACACCCCTGCTTCTAGAAAGCATTGTGGATGTGAAACATGTTTTCTTTTAGTTGGCCTACAGTCTTGAACTTGGATTTGAAGGAGTGAGGGAAGGCCACCATGTGACTTGTGTTTTTGTGTTGAATAGTAACAGAAAAACATCACACCATATAACGCTAAACCTGGGCCATACAAATTTAAACTGGTTTAGCCCCTGCCCAAGCCCTAGCATAGGCCTATAGGTGTCGAGGATGCCCTCTGCCCGGTCCTTAGCACAGGCAACTAGGTCATAGGTTACTCTCTACTTTCTTCCTAGGGTATCAAGGCTACCTTCTTCCCAAGTCCTTGCACATGTTTCTGGGTTCTGAACCTACGTTCTGCCCTGGTCCATAGGACACATGTCTAGGTTCCACGACTGCACTCTACTCAAGCATTCAGCAAACATCACTTGAGTTCCGTGGCTGCCAGCTTCTCTAATTCCTGCACAAGTTTCTGGGTTCTGAGGCTCCAGCATAAATGGCTGGGATCCAAGGCTGTCCTCTGCCCAAGACTTAACACAGATCACTGCAGAGGGTTCCAAGGCTGTCCTCTGCCCAAGCCTCTAACAGAGCTCACTGCTCAGGGTTCTGATCTAAGGCTGGCCTGTGCTTTGGTCTCCAGCATAATCCAAGGCTTTTCTCTGCCCAAGACTTAACACAGGTCACTGTACAGGGTTCTGAGGCTGGCCTCTGCTTTGGTCTCCAGCATAAATGGCTGGGATCCAAGGCTGTCCTCTGCCCAAGCCTCTAACACAGGTCACTGCACAGGGTTCTAAGGCTGGCCTTTACTCTGGTCCCTAGCACAAAAGGGTGGGATCAAAAGCTGTCCTCTGGCCTAAGCCTGTAACACAGGTCACTGCTTTATAAGGCTGCCCTCTGAAAATCCTCTATTGGTCGAAGACCCTCCTTTGCTCTGTTCCCCAGCACACATGTATTGGTTTCAAGGCTGCCCTCTGCAGGCTCAAGCGCAAGTCTCCGGGTTCTGTGCTTTCCCTCTGCCCTGTTTAGTCTTGATGTCTACTTTAGTTCAAAAGACCTAACCCTAACACCACCGAACCTCACAAAATCCCATTCCACAAAATCAAGAAAATCGCCCAAGTCCAAATACGTCACAGACCGGAGTTAGATCCCGGGGGAAACCACCCATTTTTAACATGCAAATTTCTGAGAAGATAGTTTTTAAATGAAGAGGTGCTTAAAAGTGTAAGGGTTAGTAAGGCCTATGAGCCTAAACTAACTATAACACCACCGAACCTCACAAAATCCCAAAGTCCAAATACGTCACACAGTTAGCTATAATCATGAAAACGCTGCCAGGGCAGCGTATAGGCCTACCCATTGGCTTGCATCAGTGAATGTTGGATCAGGATACGAGAGGTCCCGGGTTCGATTCCGGGGGAAACCAACCATTTTTAACATGCAAATGTCTGAGGAGGTGCTTAAAAGTGTTAGGGTTAAAAGAAAACAGTTCAAAGTCTCTGCTTCCCTCCACCTTCACATGTTCCTACAATCAAACTATTAAAACAACATCATTTTCTGTTAAACTTGTGGCTTATTTACTTTTCATTGCCTGGAGCTTTGTGATGGTCTACCCTCCGCATTGTTTAGTCTAAGGTCTGCTGCATGTGCAGTCAATGCCCCAATTTTTGGTCTTCCCTTCTCTTATCTTCTTTCTGCCAACTCTTACAAGTAAAGAAATGGTTTATTGACTTCACTGTAGTTTACTTTCCATCTTTGGTACTTTGATCACATAAGACTACCCTCTGCCTTGTTTAGTCTAAATGATTCCCAAAGTTCACATGCAAGTTTTAAAATCGAAACGCTACCCTCTCAAGATAAATTTCTTTGCACTGTTACAGGAGCAAGTGTTCTAAGAGCAAAACAACCTTTTATGATTGCTGTTTCCCATCATTTCTTTTATTGAAACTTTAAGGCTGCGATCACATAGAACTATACTATTCGGGTATACGGAGCACGATTTCACCTGGGCACGCGTATAGATGCAATCGAACACATTTGATGCTACCGGGTAACATAAGAGGGCATTATTTGAAAAAACGTATAGCTCGCCGTGCCTGTATAAAATATAGCCATCGAATAGCATATACTGTATACTTCTATGTGATCGCAGCCTAACAGAATACATGGAAAAACTTAACAAAACAATGTACCCTTTAACTGATGCAATCTTAAGTCCAAAAGGTGAGTTAAAAGGGGGCACTGCCAGGGTCGAGCCAGGGTTTAATCAAGTGTGGGGGTGGGGGGGGGGGGAGATTGCTGTATTTTCACCAAATGGACCTTTTGAGGTAAAACATTCCTTTTTGGTTGACCCTAAACTAATTTCAGTGACCTTTTGAGACGGTGACAAGCCAAAAAAAAATCATGTATAATTTTACACCCCATGAACATTTTCTGTTTGGGCGTCTTTTTGTACTTTTTGGTGGACAGGCTTGGGCATGTACTAACTGCGCTCCTTATTTTTAAGAAGTGGCACCAAATTTTGAGATGGCACACAATAATCGAGCCATTGCCGTTTATCACAACGACCTTCGCTTTGCTCAAATCACTCAGTTGGTTTTGGTGCCCCCTATTGAAAATTCCTGGATCTGTCTAGGCGGGGGCTAAGCTTAGTGGGGGCGGCCACGATTTAGTAGAAGCTAGTAAATTAAGGCACTAGGGATTTCTAAACCGCAAATTTAGGATGCATTTTACATGTCTTTCTATATATTGAAAATGTTACAAGAATCATATTTTTACCTTTTATCAAATAATAACAAAAGTGCTCCTATAGTAATACACTTTATTGTATTATTCTAAATCCGCTGGGGTTCACTCGTAGCTGAGTAATTTTAAGTTTATACGATGCACTATTTTAACATACTGAAATCTACATGAGCGACACTGAAGGTAACTCGATCAAATATAGTAGTAATGAGACATGGCCACCATCGTCTGGGATCTGTTCCTATGTTTCATGCAAATGTTAGCTGTGGCAGAGTCAACAAGAGGCTAGATACGATTATTCAAATTCTTCTTGTTTTATCTTTATATACAAGAACGGTGGTTGACTTTGTTTGGGGCTTCCCTGGTTTATATTTTATCGCCTCCAGGCCTAGTATAAAGGCAGTTCCCTCTTGTTTAGTCTAGTGAAGGCTGTTGTTTGATGAAAGCCTAACATTGCATGATTTATGCAAACAATTTACATCGTGGGTTTGCAAAAGAACAGGAGGATGGTAATTGGGGTAATGAAGGGGTGTACGTGGGAAGGGGCATAATCACATGACATGTATTAATAATAACAATAATAATTCCGGCATTTATATTGCGCCTTTTCCAGTGGTTACAAAGCGCTGGCCATTATTATTACGCCATAACAAGGGAATCGTCAGAACCATTTCGCCTTAAACTAGGCCATTTGCGGCCAATGACCAAAGGCGCAGACCTATCAGCACTAGGTTGTGATATTCCCCCCTAAACAGCTCCCCAATACGCTCGGGTCGACGAGGCAAGTGCGGTAAAGTGATTTGCCCAGGTTCACAACATGTATTGCTAAATGTTGTTTTTGTATATGCCAAATCACCATTTCCATTTGATTGATCTCTTCCAGTTCTGAGGTCTGGATCCATTGGCATTGCCACGGGGTGCAGAAGGAGCACGTGTACCCCGGGGATCTACAACAAATACAAATTAGAAAAAAGAAATAACAATCGTAAAACAGCGAAAAAAGGGTGCAGTAGCCCAAATTAATAATAATACAATTGGCTGCCCGTACGATTATAGGCAGGAGCCCCTGGCGGTCCCCTGGATCCATTGTTGTTTTGGACTAGGATTAATTGTGCACCCCGGGGGTACACAATCCTGGACAAGGTACCACCTGATGAGCTCACCTGTTAAAAAAGTACAAATGTGCTATTTTTTCAAGCAGTATCAAGTTTGTACACAAATTAACAAAGTAAAATCTGTAGGAGTCTGAAGATAGGTCTCTGTGACCTTCTGACCTATAATCAATTTTTAAAGAGGGATCTTAAAGATCAACAAAGAGGAATCATATTTGTTGCAAAAGACACCCGACTTTACAAAGCCTACTATTAGTACTAATTGCAAAATACAGGAAACCACTTTTTTTTAAATATTAAGGGATTCTATAGTGGTACATCCTCTTCTCAAATTATGTCTTACAAGATAATCAAACATGACATGTTACTTGGAATGAAATCAGCACCTATCACTCGGAGCATCAGGATGCCGGGGATCACCCGACAGTGACACATATATATCAACAAACCGCACTGAGGTCCCAATAATAGCACACTAACTGTCACTCCATGTAAATAGTAACATCGGATGATCACCACGAGGTTGAAGCACTTTTCATATCAGCTCGAAACTTGACTTTGAGGACAAATCAACCTACATAACATATGAAGTGCATGATATATGTACACTGCCCAGTAGTGGCACCAGGATTTTTAAGGTGGGGTCAAACTGAGGGCAAAAGACACATCAGGGGGGGGGGGGAATAATTATGGCATTTTTTTGTCCACATAGCGCAGAAAAAAATCTGTAAAATCTGCTAATTTCAGCTACAAATTCCTTTAAAAAAAATTTGCGCAAAAATTGCCAATTAAAACTGACTTAATATCTTGAAGTTGGTGTGAAGTGTGCGAAATTCTTTGACATTTTACATTTGCATTATCAAAAACACGGGGGAATTGAGGGTGAAATTTGGGTCAGTGACTAAAAGTGTGGGGGAAGGGGGGGGTGCAATTGGGGGGGGGGGTGCAATTGGGATGGGCAAGGCTTATGAATGTCTCCATGCTCCCTTGACATCAAAAGTCACCCTCTTACTTTATGTGCCACTGGGAAGGAGAAAAATAAATACCTTTTTGTTGGAAACAAAACATCAAGGTGTCAGCATACCGGTGCTGTTTGTTCAAGATTCTTAGGGACCATTCACAAACACTTGTTAGGGGAGCCTGATGCACAAAGGGGGCTTAAAAAAATTTCATCTTCGTAAAGGGGCCCTTAAAAAAAATTTGAGGTCGAAAAGGGGTGCCCGAAACTTTTCCTTGATAATTTTTTTCCATCAGGGTCCCCCTTACAAGTGTTTGTGAATGGTTCCTTGAAGTTTGTTGCATATTGAAAAATAAATGATCAGGTTTCTTGCCTATTTTCTTGACAGACTTGACAGTGTGATGCCAAACACACAAACAATGCAATCAAGCACGTCTACCCAGTGGTTCTACCCAGGCACTATGATAAGGAATCTGATAGTGATCATGGATCAAACATATTTATCGTCATGGGAATTTATGCATTCATGTTCTGTTTCAATTATTTGATAATGACATCATTGAAATAAACAAACAATCAGTAAATAAAGGCCTTGTCAAACATAAACATTGCAATCAAAAAAGTAATGATGTGCTACAATAGAGAGTTCCTTGTCTCCATAAATATAATTATCGGAGTAACTTTAGAACAGAACCTTTATCTTACAACCTAAACCCTAACCCTAACCCCAAGAATGTATGGTACGTTATCTATTCCAATGTTATACCCAATTATCTACATCATTTCACAAGGTGCTTTAAATAAAGTAACTTTTTTGCAGCTTGATGGACAGATAGACAGGCAGATAGAGCCATATGATCAGTTGATGAGCCCTTAAGATATAAAGCCCTACTAATCAGTTGATGAGCCCTTAACAGATAAAATTCTTTATCATTTTTCCAAGGATATGATAAGACTATACTTATCATTATAAAGTTACCAAGCCAGTCCAATGTTCAATGTATGCGACCAATACAGCCAGCAGCAGATGTTTAAGGCTCTACATGATGTCATGAAACAAATAACAGGGTTAGTACACTTTTTCACTTACAAATTGCAAGGACTTTCAAGGACTTTTCCAAGTAGAATTCAAGGACTTTTCCCCTTATCAGCGGCGGCCGGCGGAATATGTGTCAACAAATAAAACAAATTTGTTTTTGCTCATTTTTGGATAAAATAATTGCATGGTAAATTCTTTTGACATATTAATTTTTAACATTTTGTTTTTGCTCATTTTTGGATAAAAATAACTGCATGGTAAATTCTTTTGACATATTAATTTTTAACATTTTGTTTTTGCTCATTTTTGGATAAAAATAACTGCATGGTAAATTCTTTTGACATATTAATTTTTAACATTTCTGACTTTCAAAAATTCCAGGACTTTCAAGGACTTTTTGATAAAGTCAGTTCTTCAAGGATTTTCAAGGCATGGAAATTGCAAAATAAAATTCAAGGACTTTCAAGGACTCGTACTAACCCTGAATAAAGGTGGTTTCAGAGTAATTGTCGCTGTGGCAGACAAGTTGGTTGCTTGCAGTTACGGCAGACGACCAAGCATTTGCGATTTTGAGTTGTCGTAATGTATCACAACACATTTGCATAATGCCGCAATGGTCTGTCGTAAGAAAAGTTGAATTTATTCCAACTCAAAATATTTGTGTCATTGCGGACCATCATACAGGGTAATCAATATCTGCTTGTCGTGCTTACTGCAAAATGTTTCAGGTGCGACAAGGTTGAGCTTGCACACTTAAAATTTTTGAAGTCACGCTGGTCGTACGACCACCACAACAGCCGCTCTGAAATGGGCTTAAGCCTTATACTTTGATCATCACAAAATAGATGAACCTTTTCACATCTGAAAGAGCGTGTGTCTCATGTATGACTCGTGCATCTGTATCATGGCATGCAGTCATTAGCAGTCAATAAGCTAAAACAGTAAGGCTCTCGCTTGCAGTGCGGAAGGTACGAGTTAAAGCCCCACTGGTGTCAAAAAGTTGAGTGTGTTGAAATTCCCTTGGACAAGGAACTAACTGCCAATACGAAACTCAGGGAGCTGATACGGGGCAGGGATGGTGCATATGTAGGCTTATCAAGGTTAAGACTCCCCAAGGTTGCAGCAGAATCTGAAATGAGGCTTGGTGTGGACTGGAGCTTACTTGGGCCACAATGGTCAGCGAACACCTGTAACTCTTCCTGTTTCCAGCTACTCTCTCCAGAATGTTTTGTCAAGGTTTTTTTTTTGCAGCAACTTACTTCATGGAGAGGTGCCAGGAGCTGGGTAAAGTCTTGTGACATCTCTTCGTTGCTGAGTTCAAAGAGCAGCAAGAGCCAGGCAAGAATGTATCTCTGGTATAGTAACCTTGTCTATATGAACTATTTGCCCCATTTTTATGTTTTTTTAAATATGTGATTTAACATGTTGATGTTTACATTTTATTTGAATACAAACCAAAATATGACAAGATAGAAATGTCCTTGAACTTTACCATCCAGGGATGAGATTACCAGCTGGTACTTTCACCCAATCTGACAATGACATGGCATCATTTGTATCCATTGTGTTATTAAGGGGGGGGGACCTTTGTCAGCAGGGAAGTGATTACCCGCTGGTACTTTCACCCAATCTGACAATGACATGGCATCATTTGTATCCATTATGTTATTGCCCGAGGGAAGGGGGCTAGCAGAATATAGGGTGATATATAGGCCTATGTATTTTTTTTTTACTGCAATGGAAATAATCACCCCATTTTTGGCATTTGAAGAGCCAGTAGTCACTTTTATTTTATGTTATAGCAATCAAAAGGATGTTCATAAACACCAATTCATACACTTCACTGTCACCTAGCCAATCAAAACGCAAGAATATAAAGTACGCAGAATGCAGTGGAACTTCACAATGCACTGCGCTTGCTGCATCCCAGTTTGCGTGGCGGGCGTTTAGTGCGTATGAATGTTTCATTGTTTTTGTAGGGTGCACAATTATTTATTTAGTTTAGAGAAGTTTTGGATTTTGATGGTCGTATTTAAGGCCTCATTTCATTTCATAAAAAGATACAATATTATTTTTCTGTCGTGTATGAATTAGATAAATAAGATTTGCACTCCATTATACTCGTAAAATGAGACAAAATCGATGCACTTGCGGTAAATTTTGATTACTGTCCCATGCACTCGGCCCCTACAGGCCTCGTGAATTGGACGCATCAAAATTGACAGCGTGTGCATTTATTTTGTCTCATTTCTTCGCAATTTTAAGAAATGGTGTTAAACTATGGCTCTTCAAAGCATGATATGTCAGCATATGCATAAGAAATTGTGTTTTAAAGTTTCCATTTTTTGCACATTTCTAATGTAACTAGGCCTACATCTAGAGAATGTTCAGATATTTTGGAATAGAAATGAAAGCCAATATTTTTGCAAGAAAGAAAGGTATGATCATTTCAAATAAATATCTCAATTCATAATGTATCTTGCCCTGTTTCTGAAAAAGAAACATGCTGTTTTTGTGGGTGGCTTATGGTAAACAGGTCACATGTTCAAAAGAGGATATGTGCTTTAAGGCGCTCAAAATGTGTGCTGCCAAATTGTATCATGCCAATTTTGAGCCCCCCCCCCCCCCGGTGTACTGACATGATATTGGTCTAATAATCATCCAAGGAAACCAAATCTCATTGTTTCCATGACAATGAATCAACAATTCATGTTTTTGTCAGAGACCTTGAAGTTCCCAGGTCTCAAAATCAAAGCATCATACAAAAGTTTGACAATGCAGGTATCCTGGACTTGTATTTTAAAAAATCACACTTTTTCATTGGATGTTAGGCATCAAAATGGTAAATTTCCACCTCCTCCAAAATTTGTACCCAAGACCTCTAGCACTCCATCTGATGTCCAACAATGCCAAGCCACCTTACCACAAGACAGGTGGTGCCTAGACAGCACCTGGTACTCGAATCTACTTTGTCTATGCCAGAGGTGGACGTGATTGATCTTCTTGATAAGTTAGGTATTGTGAGATACGGTAGTGTTAGGAAACCTTAGCGAATCTAAGTTCTCTGAAGCCTAAAATATTATACAAATATTGAATGCTTGAGAGTGCAATAGTACAAAATATAGCATGAGGTCAAGTTTGGACTTTTCTATTTCACGAGGCGTAGCCGAGTGTAATGGATCAGTCCAAATTTAACCGAATGATATATTTGTACTATTGCACGAGCATAGGCATTCAATATTTGTTTTATATCATGATATCATGCAGGTGTGTTTCATGCCGTGCAATGGAAAAAATTATTGCACGGCTCAAATCACTGCAATCATAATATAAAAACGCATACAAATTGAAGGTAGAATGTTCTATACCATGCAAGGCCTACAGATCAGAGGAGGTTTTCAGGATATCCCACAATGCATTATTCTGATACACTTAGATATAATAGGCAATAATGGTTTTCTGGACAAGGGGCTGTTAGGAATTTGAGAATTCCATTGAGTAGTACTCATTCATATCTTTCCAGAGATGTGTTTCTTTTCAAAACAGCCCAGTGTTTACCCACATTGCTGACACTTCAAAAACGTCAGAAACCTGTACAAAAGTATAGGAGTTGAATTGGATTTGCATGTACATTGTACAATGTTGCATTGCATCGTGGGATATTGTGAAACCCTCCTCTGCCTACAGATCAAGGTAAATTTTAACCGAAGGCACCGAAGGCATTTGCCGTCGGTGCCCCTACCAGTTGCCTTGATGCCCTATTACTTGGCAATGCCTAATGCTATTCTTTAACATGTAATCGCCTTCTAAAACAGTGTGCCCTTTCAAAATTGCCTTGAAATGGGGTGCCTTTCAGAATCCTTAGAATTTACTCTGCTACAGATAATGGTTATAATATTGATCAATGATTTCATTAATCAAGAAATGAACCAAACTCGCAACCAATTTTGGTCAAACATGAATTTGATAGCTTTGACTGGATATCTCCATCCTTGACTAGAAATGTCCACTGTAAAGTCATTGGATAGGATTTGTTGCATAAAATCAACACTTGATTAAATTTTTAAAATTAAAGTTGAATGCATATATGTGGATCGTCATATCGAAAGGTACCTTAATACCGGCATAGTACATTACGAGATACGGGCCATTGAAGCTAAGCATAGTCAAAAATCATGTCCAAGGTCGAATTTCTATTTTCATCAGAAAGGTTATCATTGAAGTGTATTCTATCATATTATTCAGGTTCCAACATCCAAAACATAAGAAACATGTATTAAATTCAAAGCTAGAATTCCTCTCTCCATTCAAGATTTACTAAGTACAAAAACTTTGAACTCGATTTTCTCAGAACTATAGTTTTCCGAATCAGCCCGATACCTTTTACCAATTTGGGTGTAACTTTGCAACCAAACATCCAATAACCAAAATCAAGGTGTCATTTTAAAGCTTGGAATCTCGGCTTTCAGATGAGACCAAAAAATCAATTTTGATTTTGCCGACCTTAAGGTACCTTTTGATATGACGGGACACAAATATCATGGCAAAATCAGCAGTATCTGTAAAAAGTACACATACAAGTGTAGTCCAACTAAAATAGTTGTCGCTCTACTTGCCAAGACAGCAGTTACCTACTTTTTAAAGACCTCTTCCTTTAAGATGGAAAGTATTCAAGTAGGGGATTCCAGATGCGGGCTGCTGATGGAACAAGGATCTCTTCTGTAGGTGCTTGGGGTCAGTTCCTCATGTGACTGCAAGAAAGTCGTATCTGCAATAGCTGCCTTTTTCATAAATTTTTATATAACTCATACAAAGATTCTTGTCATTTGATTGGTTTGAAGGATGTTCATCATTTTTTCCATTCGACGAGAGTGCATTTTTTACTTTCCATTGCACGGGTTTCCATTGCACTCAACCCGTGCAATGGAAAATAAAAAAAAGCACTCTGGTTTTTAGTGTGCTCACTGTATCATTGAGTCATCATAAAATGGCAAGAATCTTTGTATGAGTTATATAAAACAAATAATGAATGTTTCAATTTGTGCAATGGAAAGAATATTCTCATTCGATGAAAGATGAAATGTTCCATTTAACTTGGCTTCGCCTCGTTAAATGGAACATTTCATCTTTCATCTCATGAGAATATTCTTCCCATTGCACTCATAACATTCATTATTTGTATACCATCGCACATTGATATAATGTCCAGTCTTGGGTCAGTGGCTCTTGATTAATTTTAGTGATAAGAAGATAAATAAATATAACAAATAGCAGCCATTGCAGATACAACTTTCTTTCACTCACATTGCGAGTTGTCAAAGTAGTCCTTGGGCCTGGACCCTAAATTAATATGCGGTGGAATGATATGAGGGCTCCAAACTCTGAACTAAAGAAGTGGGACCATAAGAAATACTGTTTCCTTAATATATAGCAGGGATGTCTTAAAAAATCCTTTTAACCCATTTTATTTCGTAAAAATTCAACCAAAGTCAGGTTGTTTACCCTGATCGAAGTTCATCGACAAAGTTATCAACAATGTAAAATGATGCTATTGACACACACAAACAATGATGGGCAGACCTATCTAGGCTCTAGATTTCCCCGATATTTCCTGTATTGTATAACATTGTTTATGGCTTGATCCAGATGACATTTGATGCCCAGAGCTGGGATGTATAAAACAATTATGGTTTGTGTTAGGCCAAA
Organism: Ophiothrix spiculata; assembly: GCA_000969725.1. NCBI lineage: Eukaryota > Metazoa > Echinodermata > Ophiuroidea > Amphilepidida > Ophiotrichidae > Ophiothrix > Ophiothrix spiculata. Next base: position 42,360 of record JXSR01S004863.1, read on the forward strand.
AAAAAAAAAAAAAAAGGTCGGGGAAAGCACCCAATTTTGCTCAGATTGGGTGTTTTTTTGAGAAAATATTGTGAAAATAGTGGAAAATGCACCCAAATTTCATAATTTAGGTGCTTTTTAAAAAAATCATTTAAAAAAAATTTCCGACCGACAGACCAGTTTTTCAGAAATTCCACTTGTGGGCAACTTACATTTTTTTTCTTGGCCTTATGATGATAATCATAGTAGGTACATTGTACCAGACAGTGTGACAAGATCTGGGCAAACCACACAATGGGTCAATACAATTGGCAACAATTAACATTATAGGCCTATATAATTGCAAGTTGATTGTGTTTGTGGGTTATCTTACCAAATGAACTCAGCAACAAACTTCATACAGCTGCACTTTGATCAACACAAAATAGGCGGGCCTCTTCACATCATGTATTGATACAGACAAGCGCGTGCGTAACTGGACACAGCAAAACTACTGGAGACATAGCGTGCGTTTCATGTGCGACTCCCGCATCAGTGCGTGTGTAACTGGGATTATATTTTATTTGCGGATGAAGAAAAGCCTCATAATTCCCACCTATTAGTGTTGATCAAAGTATAGTTGAGTGTACTATGAGCTAAGTACCAGTATAAAAACAATCACTTAAACTCCTAACTAAATGAGAAATTTAGCTGCGTACATACAAGAGTTTAAAAGAGGATCAAAAACATGTCTGAACTTAAATTTTGATCCACGACAAATGAGGAAAATTCTATGTCAGTCTGATGTGAATATTTTTTCCAAGTCGAAAACCTGTTGCAGCAAGTGAATCCAAATGGAGCGTTTAAAGTCCACCGACTTCATTACTGCTACATCTCTTGATCTTGAAATTTTAAAGAGTACTTCTCGTGAAGACTGGATATCCGGCGATGTTGCAGTGAAATCACTGGACTCTGAACGTACCAACCTGTTGCTGTTAATGTGAGTGTGTCTAGGGATAATCAAAATTGCAGTTATGTTTTTAGGTCAAAAGTCTGAACCCTTGCTAAGGCTTACTGGTAATCAGGGGGCCATTTGGAGCTGGCTGCCTGCCTACCACCCACTCTGACACTTTGCAAAAAGTAGGATTTTGAAGGGGCAGGATTAGTCTTTTGAGACTTTTAAAATTACCTCTACCTAAAATTAACTGATGTGGCTTTTTTTTTTTAAATAGGAGGCGCACTCTTTTAAATCTTGGATTATGTCATGGTCAAGACACTTAAATCTCATTTGGTCATGCCATCCAAGTGATAACCGAGTAAAATGCCCCTTCCCCTGTACAAAGTACAATTACAGGTATGATTTGCCAACGGGTCATACTGAAATTGAATTGCCCCTCCCCCTGATCAGTCAAAGGAGACACTTTGAAATTAAACTGCCCCTCACCCCCGGTACAAAGTACATCTGATCCCCTCTTTCCCTTTGCTCTAATGATCTATGACATCTCAACTTATTTTTAAATCACTATCATTTGAAATGTTTACTTAGCCTGAATTCTAGATTGAGAGTTTATATGACTATTTCTAAGGGATGCTTATGGCCAAAACTATGTTAGATGTATATACAGCTCAATACCTTGATGCATGACTGAGCCTAAGGTTGTGAAAGAAGCAGCCCTTACTAAGGCCTGGTGCAGACTCCACTATCGTATAGAATATTTTACTTAGAATATTCTATGCTGACGACAAAATGACGTAGGTCATCGTATAAAACACACAGTTTTATTCGAGGACCTACATCATTTTGTCGTCAGCATAGAATATTCTAAGCAAAATATTCTATACGATAGAGGAGTCGGCACCAGGCCTAAGTTATTAGAGGGTATGAAAGTCATTTGTTTGTATCCAAATAAGGAAAAGAGGAAAATTCGAAACTAGTGTCTAAAATGCCAATGAGGATTGGAAACATTATACTTAATGTTTGCTTTAAGGGAATCCCAACATGTGAAAAGATCAAAAACATCAAAATTAATGGTCATTGCTTCCCCCCCCCCCCTTTTTCCTGCATGCCAATTTCACATGTCAACTGTTAAATACCAAAAATAAAAGAGATTATTATAATGAAAATACTAATTAGTTTTTTCTGATATAAACTAGACACGAGCACTACATACATTTATGCCACCTACATCCTCCTATTTTTGTCAGTCATTGAAAAATCCCACGGGAGGCCTGCCTGAACCTATTACCTCTCTGACCTATGACCCAGGAGGCCTGACTGAACCTATAACCTCTCTGACCTATGACCCAGGAGGCCTGGCTGAACCTATTACCACTCTGACCTATGACCCAGGAGGCCTGACTGAACCTATTACCTCTGACCTATGACCCAGGAGGCCTGACTGAACCTATTACCTCTCTGACCTATGACCCAGGAGGCCTGACTGAACCTATTACCTCTGACCTATGACCCAGGAGGCCTGACTGAACCTATTACCTCTCTGACCTATGACCCAGGAGGCCTGGCTGAACCTATTACCTCTCTGACCTATGACCCAGGAGGCCTGACTGAACCTATTACCTCTCTGCCTGGCTGAACCTATTACCTCTCTGACCTATGACCCAGGAGGCCTGGCTGAACCTATTACCTCTCTGACCTATGACCCTTGTATCTGTTTGAAGATATTCTAACCTACTTTCACAGCTCTCTACCAGATCAGATCACATCGTGGAGACAATCAAAATAATGTGATGGAGTTTTTGAAGTCACATCATATTGACCATTCTATAATTGGAATATTTATGCCTTATAGCAGCACTAATAAATGATGAAGTTCATCCCTTTAAGACCAATTTTTAGAGTGTAATTTCCTACTTGTACTACACTATCAAATTGCACAGAAAGAACATTGTTTCCAGACAAAAGCAACGATAACAGGCAACAGTAACAGAAATCATAAATAAAGTCAATATTTGTCATAATATTTTCAACCTTATGCAGACATTTCATGACATTGTACAAAGTTAAAACTGAAAATAACTTCAATTGTGCAAATGGTAATATTTTGCAAGGTGCAAAATTTCACAAGGTGTTAAAATTCATGAAATTAAGTGCATTTCAAACATCATTATCTCCGATTGCCTACTTAAACATGTTTTTAATTGCAAAATAATCCTCACAGAAATGCCCACTGGTAATAATTTGAAAAATATTGTTTCTGTAAAATTGAATATTTTGTTGTTGTTTAAAATACAACAGCAACAACATATGCTGGTACCCAAATAAATAAAACCCAGGGGGGACACTCAGCTTTATTGATGTACACATGCGTGACCAAAACACCACGGCAAAAGGGACCATTTTTTCTGAGCAACAAGCACCGCTTGTGTTTAGGGGCCTAAAAACACAGATTTTCAACAAAACGGGTTGTTTTTTCAAAATGGATGAAAATGTAACTATTAGAGTGTAAAAATTTAAGGTGAAACTGTGCTAATCCTTGTTTAGGGACAATTTTTTCAAAGAAAGCTAAAACTTGTTTAGAGGTATCTTGAAAACCGGTGTTCGTGAATGTAATGTATACATATAGAATATATGACTGCCCCCCCCCCCTCGGGAAATAAAATCACACCACCATGGGTGAGTAAGTTCATAGTTATTGTTTAAAGTCTTTTTGATCAAACAAGATAGCCCTTGATGACCTGTTTTATTCAAATATAAATTAGGTCAAACTTCGAACAAACACAGACCTGCTTCACATAGTCATGTTTTCATGTTCTTTGAGGCTGAATGCTTTTTTTATGACTGTAAACATTTGATTTCATTGTTAACAATAGAGCTTTAGGCTAAAAACCAGAATACTAGTGCTATGTATGAACAGCTCATGCGCTGCTATGACAAATCCTGGTTACAAGCTTATTGGATCCAAATAAATAGAAACAAAAACACACTTTTGATAACATATTTATTTTTAGATATACTACAGCAGATCCTTTAACAAATAGTGCTGGTGATTTATTCTTCCAGACAAAGCAAAAATTCCAGGCATCAACTTTTAGTTTTCATCATTCAAAGTTAAAGAGGGCTCACTTCACAACATTTATTCAGTGGAAAGAAAAAGTGTGCATATATAGAGGGCTCACTACATCAAATGCTGACAGATCCAGGGGGGGGGAGGCTGGTCTCCCGATGGCAACGGACAAAATGAATCAGCAACACGGCTGCTACAGTACGTAGTGGCAAATTCTGTCTTAATTGTAAATAAAAATGAGAAAA
>JXSR01S004863.1:47202-57969 GCA_000969725.1 Ophiothrix spiculata
AAGATGACTTTCTCCATAGAATTTGTACGTGAATAGGGATTTTAAAAATCTCTAAAATTCAGTAAATTCACGAACCAGCCTGCCCCCCCTGGACAGATCAGTCAGGAGCTGGGTTTTGATTAGGTATTAAAATATTGTGTTATTTTACAAACACCGTTTCATGTTTGGCACAAAACACACATTGCCAAATTATGTTGATAGTAAATCAAGTTTATCCTTGGTTGCAATTAAAGGAGCTTGGTCCGATTTTTCAAAATCTAGTTTTTAATGTCACATGAAAGATGACCACTCAAAAGATTTAAGTTTCAAATTTCAGCTCAATCGGTCTAATCGTTTTGATTTTATGGGCAATTTTGTATTTCAGAGCTGGCTATACGTTACTGAGTAAAATTAATTATGGTTACCATAATAGTTAGATACATTTTCATGTATCTAATTTCAAGTATATCTTCAAAACGAAACATAATTCAGCCATGAAATTTCACATGGGTTATGAGAAAAATATGAGCAACATTTTGGTACCAAAATCTCAAAAGTTTGAAAAAAAGTTGAGGCAATCGGACCATGCTCCTTTAAGGAGAGTCATGATCATCTTGATTCAATTCCCACATCCAACATAACCCAGGGGGCCACTGAACTATAATGACGTACACATGTGTGAACTAAAAAACAAGGAAAACTGGGTCATTTTTGCTGAGCAACACACAGAAAGCACTGAATGTGGGTCTAAAAAATAATGGTTTTTAACAAAAAGGGTGTTTTTTCCAAAACAAAACTAACAAATGTCCACAAAAAGGGATGTTTTTCAAAACCTGAAGAAAAAATTCAACTTTTAGGAGGGTAAAATTTTGAGTAAAACTGCATGTTATCCTAATTTAGGGATACTTTTTCAAGGAAAGCTTAAACTTGTTTAGGGGGTACTTTGTTCACACATGTCTTGGGATGAGAGCCAGAAGGCCATATCTGCAGAAAGAAAAAGAGGCAAAAGGCCATATTTGCATGTGCAACAAAGGTGGAAATATGGTCTACTGGCTCTTTTTTTTCTTCCTGCAGATACAGCCTTCTGGCTCTCAACCCTCGATGTGTTCATCAATTAAGGCTGGTATCGACAAGCCTTTTGTCAACAATGTCGTCGACAAAACCAATTTGACTCTTTGTCGACAAGTCTGTTATGTGTCGACAAATTTGACAAAAATAAAATTCAATTAAATTCAATTAAATAAATATTCAAGGAAAATAGAAAGCTTAAACATAGTAATGAAATTTGTCCTGATATTTTACTCGTCTTAGCATAAGTATTTGATCACATTTATAACATTCTATCGTAGCATCACCACATTGATTTCAATTAAAGGGGGTGATGAATTTAACAGAGTGCTACAAGTTGTAATGTCAATTCTCATGGCTGCATTGACAAAACTTATTGTCGACAGTCTCGCAACGTTGGCCGCTCGATTTCGGGGCTTTGTCGACAATGCAAATGCTTGCCGATACCAGCCCTATCATCAATAAAGCTGAGTGCCCCCATACCAACCCATATATTTGAGGCCTGCACCGCTCATCATTTCTGCCCCAAAAAGTAAAAACGCAGTATATGCATTATAGATCAATTACAAGTTACTTCCTTTTCCCTTGGAGAAATCGTGCACAAATGAGCAGACGATCAATTCTCTTTCATGAATAAAGGCAGTATCTACTACATCAAACATATGTACATACACCTTTCTAGCATGGGTATGGATTGAAGTGAAATTGCATGCTAATAGAATGTATCTGCTATGCTTTAAAAATGCACATACTGCATTTTTCCTTTGTACGGCAGATTTTTGTCACAACTTTTTGACACTTACCTCCTTGTCCTCATCCGACGATGACTCGCTGGAGATATACTCTTTACTCTTATAATTCGTCCCAGACCCGGCCGTGGTCTTCTTCGGACTCGGCGATGTTTTCTTTTTGGATTTCTTTGCCTTCTTGGCTGGTGTGCTGAAGAGAGACAAGGTATTATAAGGGGTTTTATAAGGGATAATTTATTCATTTATTCTATATCGGTCAAATACTCTTTGTTTTTAACTATGACCTAAAAATAGATCTATGTAGTATACATATACAACATGGTATTGAGGGAAGTAGTGAAAATTACTGATCCTGAGGTGTTGGATGTGTGTGACTATTTCCTGACACGAAGCGGAGGGAAGTAGTCACACGCATCCAACAATGAGGGATCAGGAATTTTCAATACTTCCCGAAATAATCCATGTTGTATTTGTTTTACTATACCTCATAAATATTTCATTGAATGTAATATAAGCAAAATTAAATATTAATCTGGGTCACCGTATGAATTTCCACAGAAGGTTGCCGTGGTATGTGTGCGATAATGTTTCATTTTTTTCCTGCATTATGTGCAATCGGGGAAGTAGGCAAAATGTTGTCAAGCGGATCAGGTTGCACTGTCCAATTATATTGCATGGTTACCTAATATATATTCATGAGATATAGTAATTATAATTGTTCGATGCTGGTAATACTGGTTGAAATACTGTGATACTGACATAATTATACATATGCATGCAACAAAACGAAAATGGACATAGTCATAGAACTTAAAGGAGTATGCGCCAATTGTTTAACATTTTGTTTAGTTTCATATTTAAAAAGATAACCACTAAAGAGACTTGAGTTTCAAATTTCAGTTGAATCTGTCCAATCATTTTGATTTATGAGGAATGAGGAACCTTGTAGTTTTTCATGGCTTATAGGCTGTCAACTTAACTTTTCTGTGAAAATTTTATAATGGTCATTAAAAAATATTTCTCAAATGAAACATGTTTCTGCTGTAAAATATCACTAAAAGTATGGCTTATGGGAAAAACATTAGCCATATTTTGCTACATATCTCAAAAATTTGAAGGTTGAACCAATCTTATTTTCTGAAGGCATAGAGCAAAATCTATTATAGTCGGCATCACAATTCTTCGGACTGTGTAAATAATCATCCAGAGTACAGGGCCAAATGTTTACAAATGCGATCGGTACCCTGCAATTTGTGGTCAAGAGATCAATTTTGTCTAAGGAATTTTGGCAGAGACTTTAACAGCAATATTCAAGTACCACCATGACATATACGATTAAACAAAACATGTGTACATCAATTCACGATCTTAATCAAAGTATCAGCACATTATTGAAGCAAAACAAAAAACAAATAAAAAACACATTTTCGCAAGTACAAGCATTGAAAACAACACTCTTTTTACTGTTTAAAGAATTTAACCCTTTGAAACCTGACCATTCCAGTAACTACCCATGCCTGTTGACAGACACATCAAGTTTCTGACACGTGACCTAAAAGTCGGTAAACCTGCTCATCAGGTATACAAAACATGTACACGGGAGTCGGTATACCGGCTAGTGCGGTTCAAAGGGTTAATTATAGGTAAACAGACAAAGGGACTGAGTAGTAGTAATCATAACTGCAGTGACAATGAGTAATATCATAATATAATATAAAATTGCCTGGCTACATCTGTCCAAATTTATCATTACTAAAATTTGAACATCTTCTTCCTTGCTCTTTGGTTTTACCACAATTTTTATAATAAGTACATATCGCAATACAGACAAATCACACTATACTGTTGATATGAATACTAAATCTGGTTGGTTACTTACTAGTATCTTTGCCGACATTGGAAAGTAAAAATAATTTGGAAAAGATGAAATTCATATACAGATAAGTTAGTATTGAGGACTAAATTGGTGTTCCATCAATGGCTTATGGTCAGTGCTCGATTTTAGCAAAAAAGAGTAACATGCACTGGTTTCAAAAAGTTACTTGCACAAATTTATCTTACAGGCACGTGGAAAAACAATCAGCTGCAAAATATAAAATCACATTGCTGGGGATCGGGGATTCAAAAACCCACGATTAGGCCTAAAAAAAATTGTTTAATTGGCGTAACCCAACCGACCCTATTTTTACCACCGACCTTAATATTTTTATTTTTTTGAGCATGGTAAAAAACCTCCAAATCCCAAATTTGATGGGAATCGATTCATGAGGGCCCCGAGATATGGCTAGCAGGACATTCAAAATGACAAATAAAAGATGTGTTAAGAAAAAGTGAAGATGTTTGTTCTTGTATGTGAAACATGGAAAAAAAATATTTGAAAAAAAAAATCTGACCTACCTACCCTATTTTTTTTTCTATGTTACGCCAATCAAACAATTATTTTTTTTAGGCCTTACAATCACGACAGCTTCGATTATTGGTAGCATTGCCTCAATCTCTCCATCATTTAGACTTTGTCAATTTATATTGTGGGAAGTAAAAGACAAAAATTGACATTTATGAAAGAAAAACATGGATCAATGACATTGTTTGTGTACAAAATACCAACTGACATATTATCGGTAGGCATACTCATTCCTTGCTCCTGTGGAAGTAAGTAGAAAATCTTACTTGCACCAAGAAAAAAGTACTTGCATTTGTGACCCGTCATATCGAAAGGTACCTTAAGGGTCCCAAAATCAAAACTGATATTTTGGTCTTATCTGAAAGATTTTAAGCTTTAAAATGACACCTTGCTTTTGTTTATTAAATGTTCCGTTGCGAAGTTATATATATCCAAATTGGTAAAAGGCATCGGGCTGATTCGGAAAACAAAAGTTCTGAGAAAATTGAGTTTTTGTACTTAGTAAAACTTGAATGAAGAGAGGATTTTTATCTTTGTTTTTAATACATTTTTCTTACATTTTGAATGTTGGAACCTGATTAATAGGATAGAATACACCTCAAAGATAACCTTTCTGATGAAATTAGAAATTCAACCTTGGACATGATTTTTGACTATGTTCAGTTTCAATGGCCTGTATCTCGTAATTTACTATGCCGACCTTAAGGTACCTTTCGATATGACGGGTCACATATGTGCAAGTGTAAAACCGAGCACTGCCCATGGTGGACAATGTGGTGCAGGAATACGTGAAAAGGGATTAGTCTAGATACAAAAGAAGGTATTAGGACCTTCCCATCATGCCTTGCTTCCAATGGAGTTTTTGTACAGTTATCATGAATGACGTTAGTGATGAAACAAAGCACAATTAGCAGACTAATTTCAGCTGTTTTATCACTAACAGCATTCACTATAACATGTACAAAATATATTATATCATTACAAGTCAGTGCACTATAAATCACCTGCAATTTATTTATTTTATTTATTTAGGCCTGACCCTATAAAGCTTCGTCCTGTTTGTGTAACCATAGCAAATCACCTTCCTAACTAGACACTGCTGTTTTCGTCATCTTTACGTTTATATGCAAGTGTATATTCATAGCTTTCCTGCTTAGGCCTAAAAAATTGTTGACTTGCCCTTTGTGACCGAAAAATTTAGGGTTGCTTTATTATTTCATTTCATTTCATTTTTTTTTTTGGGGGGGGGGGGGGTGAACTTTTGCCTAACTCAACAGTGCATTTGGTAAAAATATCATGATATTTGGGTTGAATAATAATAACCGTTGTACCATAGCGCTGGTCATTATTACCGCCGTACAAGGGAATCGTCATAACCATTTCGCTTTAAACTAGACCATTTGCAGCCATGGCCATTGGCGCAGACCTATTAGCACTTACATTATAATATTCCCCCTAAACAGCTCCCCAATATGCATGGGTCGACGAGACAAGTGTGATAAAGTGATTTGCCCAGATTCACAACATGTTGACGCTAGCGGGCTTGAACTCACAACCTTCTGATTATGAGTCCTTCACTGTTCCGCTAGGCCACACACGCCCACAACAATTTACAACAATATTCATTGAATGTGTATTATATGCATGTCTTGAATAATTAAAGCACAAAACGATGAAAGTATAAAATATTTTGTCCAGTTTTTTCTGGTGTCCATTTTCAAGAAAATTTTTTTTTATAAAACTCCCGACTGACCACCAATTTCACCATTAATGGGCAAGTCAACAACTTTTTTTAGGCCTTATTTCTAGTATATACATCTTCTCAAGCAATATTCCCCTCAAGTTAATTTAGCTTGTGCCAATTTGACCAATTTTGACAAAGCTGAGGGTGCTTGTGCCAAAATCACTGGCTTAGGCAGCCATGTCAACCTTTTGATGCATAAAAGTAGATTTTGCATCCCAAAGAAGCAACCATTTCACTAAAAATAGATTTTATCAGGCCTTGAATTTTGAAAATACCTGTTGTGCTACAATCAGGTGTGCATTTTGTGTCTTAATGTGTATAATTTTACCAGATTTGGGTGTGCTGAAAATCGCACTCCTCAAGATCATTTCAGACGTGTGATGGTGTGCTATCGCAATCGTTCGCCTAAAAAAACAAGGCCTGTTTTATACACAATATATAAGTTAAGAATTTCAACCAATGCATGGATTCAGAAAAATTAAGATTTTCTGCTGTCATAAGCAGGCTTTGAGTTTTGAGGCGCACGAGTGCGATCGCTTAAGTCACCTACCCGTGTGCGATTTATCGCGCACCTTGAATTTTTTTTAAATATTATTGCAGTAGTGCCCTTTTCATGCAAAAAAAAAAAAAAAAATAAAGGAATGATGTTGTTTGATAGGAAACATTCCCAAATTTAATCCAAAATGTTTAATTAATCGTCTTACATGTTTACAATACTTTAATTCACCATTTGTTTCCACGAAATTGCGAACAAATCTGTCCTATTTATAGTTAAAGTCGCCACGGTTATTTTTGTTTTTCCGTTCCGAGAACCGGTGCCGTCAATGTAAAGGCGGGATATCCAGTGGACTATTTGGATGTTCAATGGCGCCGCCCTGTACGTAAATTTCACGTTGCAGGGCAGTTAAATATTCGCCAGACAAACAAAGTTGTGTTGATTATATGACTTCATATATTTATATAAAGGGGTTTGAAGATAATATTTTGACCGCCTGTTATTTTTGTAAGTCATAAAGTGTGTACAAATTCGCCAGGAAACGTAGTTTATTACAGGTGCAAAATTCAACAGTCATGACCAATGACGGTTAAACGAACGTTTTTTTAAAATTTTATAAAGTGGTCTCTTTTTTCATTTCTTTTAAATTTTCCTTATTTTACTAGTACTTGCCTTGATGCCCTTTTACAATGATAAGGTGCCTTGATGCCCTTTCTGATTAGCTGAAGTTGCCGAGATGTTCTTGCAAAATGCTTAAAATAGAAGGCATTTTTCATTTGCCCTTTGAAAATTGCCCTGCCCCTCAACTACCTTAAAATGTACCCTGGTCCAAAGGTTACATTCTATATTAGAACTTAACCATTTTTTAAGGACCACTAGTATCACCTTTCTTGGTCAGCACCCTCCCCCTTGGGGTAATAGCACACCTAAGCATTCACCCGAGTGCAATTTATAGCACACACCATAGCACACCTAAATATTCACCCGAGTGTGTTTTTGAGCACACCTGCAATTTTCAAAACTCAAAGCCTGCATAAGCCTAAAAAATCTTACTAAAATAAGATTAAATCTTACTAGTTGGCAGGAATCGGTTAGGCTGGAAATTGGGAAACCTTTCAATGGCCTAATATGGCCTAACCAGAAACAGTCCAATCCCATCCCTATCCCCGAAAGAGTGTCTGTCCTGTGTAACCATGGCAACTCACCCCTCCTCTTCCTCCTCCTTGCGTGTATTATAGGAATCGGTTAGGCTGGAAATTGGGAAAACTTTCAATGGCCTAAGCAGAAACAGTGCTCTCCAGTTCCATCCCACCCCTATCCCCGAAATCCTGTGTAACCATAGCAACTCAACCTTCCTCTTCCTCCTCCTTGCGTTTATTATAGGAATGGGTTAGGCTGAAAATTGGGGAACCTTTCAAATAGCCTAATATGGCCTAAGCAGAAACAGTGCTCTCCAGTCCCATCCCATCTCTATCCCCGAAAGAGGGTCTGTCCAGTGTAACCATAGCAACTCACCCCTCCTCTTCCTCCTTCTTGCGTTTATTATAGGAATGGGTTAGGCTGAAAATTGGGGAACCTTTCAAATGGCCTAATATGACCTAAGCAGAAACAGTGCTCTCCAGTCCCATCCCATCCCTATCCCCGAAAGAGGGTCTGTCCAGTGTAACCATAGCAACTCACCCCTCCTCTTCATTCTCCTTGCGTTTATTATAGGAATGGGTTAGGCTGAAAATTGAGGAACCTTTCAAATGGCCTAATATGGCCTAAGCAGAAACAGTGCTCTCTAGTCCCATCCCATCCCTATCCCCGAAAGAGGGTCTGTCCAGTGTAACCATAGCAACTCACCCCTCCTCTTCATCTTCCTTGCGTTTATTATAGGAATGGCTGAGGTTGAAAATTGGGAAAACCTTTCAAATAGCCTAATATGGCCTAGGCAGAAACACTACTCTCCAGTCCCATCCACCCCGTCCCAATGAGGCTCTGTCCAGTGTAACCATAGCAACTCACCCTTCCTCTTCCACTTCCTCCTCTTCAGTGCCTCCTTTCTCCTCCTCCTTGCGTTTATTATACTCCATCATCGCTTTCTGGTACTCCCTCTTTGCTTCCGACGCCTTGTCCTGCCATTTTGTTTTCTCATCTGTACTCAGACTTTGCCACACTTCACCTATTGACAAGATAGCATACAGATGATAAATGCTGTTAGGGATCGCTTCAAAACTCAACCGGCGGTTGACCGCCCAAAAGCTCTAGTTCTAGGCGGTTACTTTTGTTCTGAACAATGGCAACTGCACAGAACCACCGCTTCGGGGCGGTCAGCCGCCGGTTGAGTTTTGAAGCGGCCCCTTAGCCATGTCAATACGTCGGAATTTAAGAGATTCAAAGTTGTTAGTACATCTATTGATAATATCAAAAAAATGTTCAATGCAGCAATAACCAAGACTCTGTTACAATCCATAATATATCCCTTGTATTCTGAAACATTGTGATCTGGTAGTTTTTGCATTGTGTAAGTGATTAGTAATGACCAGGCATGAAAAGTGGGTTTGGAAAAAAAAAGCTGAAAGGGTTTATAATTGATAACTCTGGGAAAGGAAGGTGGGCGTAGCCAACTTGCCGCTCGCCCCTAGCGAGTGGGGTCCAGGGGCCCGCCTTTTAAGGCATATAAAAATGCAGATTTTAGAGTTAAATAGAAACAGGGCAAATCAAAAAATGTTTTTTAAATTTTTTTTTTTCCTGATCAAAAAACGCATCCACGAAAACGTGGAGAATTTTCATGCCTGAATGACTGATTAAGATACAAATCATTGCATATTTATATTTTTGTACATGTATTATGCTATGGTCACATAAGCCGCCACGTCACAGCGTCACCATATCAGCCACAGCGTCGTTGTGACATCGGTACAATGCCGGTGAATGCTTGCGATGCCTGGTCGGCGACTGTTGGTTATGTGCCCATAACTGAAGACATCGTATACATGTCGCAAGTTTTTAACTCAGAATTAAATTCTCGCGGCATGCTTAACGGCATCTATGCGGCTCACGAACACTGCCCGGTGTCCACGGTTAGGTCACCGGCCGCTGTCCGATTGGTGTCCGCTGAATTCTACACGGTATGACACCGTAAACACATCATAACCACGCCGTAGGTTTATGTGACCAGGGTAGCCTTCATGATTTTGCCATTATTTTTGATGTGTGCAATGTGATCAGTCCATATGGATAAATATTGAACTTTATTCAGCACGATCTTTTTAATTTTCCGACAGGGGTTGGTTGGATTTAGAAAATCGACGATTGCTTTAGATCGCAGGTTCAAGAGACACAAATTGACACCTTAACCTTTACAATCCTATAAAGTTGAAAATTGTACCTTTGCCTAAACCTTTGACCCCTTAAAAAAGGCTTTACTTACCAGCTTTCTTTGCAACATCAGTAACACTACTGTTTGGACCGGCTTTTTCTTTAAGCTCCTCACGATTCTCGTTCAACCACATCATGTATGCAGACGGCGCCCTCTTCGGTTTGTTGGGGTCTTCTTTCTCTTTTTTAGCCTTACGTTTACGTGGTTTTTCTGACTGTAACACAGAATGGTTTCATAAATCACATTCTTAGAAATAATTGTCACAATGCACTGCCATATGTTGTTCATAAGGCCTAAAAAAATAAATTGTTTGATTGGCGTAACCCGACCGACCCTAATTTTACCACCGACCCTAGATATTTTTATTTTTTTGAGCATGGTAAAAAACCTCCAAATCCCAAATTTGATGGGAATCGATTCATGGGAGCCCAAGATATGGCTTGCAGGACATTCAAAATGACAAATAAAAGATGTGTTACAGAAAAAGTGAAGATGTTGTTGTATATGCCATATATTTTTTGTTCTTGTATGTGAAACATAGACTTAGAAAATTAAAAAAAAAATATTAAAAAAAAAAAAAAACTCGACCTACCTATCCTATTTTTTTTTTTCTATGTTACGCCAATCAAACAATTAATTTTTTTTGGCCTAATTCATGTAATACTAAAACCAATATTTAACTATCAAGGATGCCACTTGGGCGCGGAAAAAAATTGGAAATTAGTATCGATCGGATACCAATTTCGAGCAGAGGGAGAAAACTTCCCCTTGGAGAAGATTTTTGATATTTTAGTTGCTAAAATCTCTCTTTTCATGCACATTTTGACCCTTTATGCAACTCTCTATCACTTTAATAAAAAAATAAACCCTTGATTTTTTTTAAATAAATAGGAAAAATGCTCCAAAATCACCAAAAAGTAGGAATTTCTACTAAAGTAGGAAAAGTGGCATCCCTGAATTAGA
>JXSR01S004864.1:0-11514 GCA_000969725.1 Ophiothrix spiculata
TGTAGCAAGCACTTCCCGCCCGATGGATGGCATTAGAATCATTATTAGCGAGCATATTTACAACTAAAAGTGATATATGGTCATTTGGTGTACTCTTATGGGAAATTACTTGCAACGGTAAGTTAGGTGGGGTTAAAACACGCGAAAAATTTACATCACTGGTCGAATAACAACAATTCTTAGTCACTGAGTGCGATTTTACTTCCTAATAAGGAATTTTGGCCATCCATTATGAGACGGTAGATGACAGTGCGTTCAGCGTGAAACGCAGTAGAGCCGCGCGTTCAAAATCACGGCGCGATGCAGGTATACGCACATATCCGGCGCGAACAGCTTTACTGGGTTTGGAATATTTCATGTTTGAATAGGGGTGTACGTTTTTCCAATGATAATGTGTATAGTTTTGGGTTATAATCGTTTTTGGTTAAAAAATGACACAAATTTGTGATTAAAAATAAGAATAAAAGATGGCGATTTATTGTTTTGCCTGCCATCTATCGTCTCATAATGGATGGGCGTACATTTTTTTCTCGTAATGGGCGCTCTTTTATTCTCTAAGTAAAAAAAAATCAAGAGCACAAAAGTCATGCACACAATTAAATGTCCTAAAAAATCACTACCACCACCACCATTACCATCTACGACAACAATGACAACGACAACAACAACAACAACAGAGGCGTGTCAGTCTCTTCTTAGCATTGGCAAATGCCTAGAAATGTACACAAACAAGTTAATGGAATCCTTCATCCTTTTTCTTGAAGATCCCAGTGAATCTGTTCAAACATGAGTTACAAACTTGTCGATAAACATTTCATTGGTAATTTGGTATCTTAACACACTCCTCTAGGTGACATCAACATATTGTAAAACATTATTCCGCAAACAATGTCTAAGATCTTTCAAATATGATGCCATATACAGAATCTTTGTAAATTGTCCCTTTCAAAAGCATAGTATCAATAATATGATAACAGAAAATGTGAGACCCCGTTCCTCCTTCATCCAACCTTTTAATTTCATTTAAAAACCCGTTATTACCTAAAAAATTGTACCCTTAACCTATACTAGCATCTACTTGAAGAAATTGCGACAATGCCGTAAACATGAGGAAACGATAGGTTGGTACACTCTGCCAACTCTCGAAATAGATATGTGTTTTGATTTATGATAAATTATGCATTTTAAAATAAGTAAATTTGATAACTGGTATTTAAGAAGAAAATGTCATTTAATTTAGATGTTTTCCACGTGGAGACAGCACTTTGAAAGGAGTCCTGACATCTTGCGTGCTAAAGATGGGAAGGATATCGCATTAATGGTTTGGAGAAAAAAGTTCTGACATAAATCGTTGCCAAGATCAAAACAACATTTTCTCTTTCAACCTGTAGACCTTTATCGTACCAGTGACTTGCTACCACGTGGTTAGTGTCAATATTAATACCATGGGCGATTATTGGCTTAATCTAATGAGTAGTGTTCAACATCTCATTATTAAAGTCAAAAAGTACTTCCAATGATTGATGAATACTGATATTTTACTAAAGAGTTCTCCAAAGCTGTTCTGTCCAAGTTATGTTGCCTTAGTATTCGAGGGGGTATCAAAAAGTTTTGAATTGAATACTGATATTTTACTAAAGAGTTCTTCAAAGCTGTTCTGTCCAAGTTATGTTTCCTTAGTTTTTGAAGGGGTAAAGTGTTAAACTTTACCCAAAAGGGAAAGAGTTATGTCAATGAAACTTTTCAGAATAGCACACGTCCTTGTGTACATTATGGTGCAAAAATGGTCTCAGATGTAGTTTTATTTTTTTAACAGGTGGCAATAAATGGTCAGCACCCTACCCTCTCACGACATACCCGGGGACATACCTTTTATAGAGAGAAAATTGAGACACACGGTGTGACTAAAATTAAACGTTTACAGCGCCCAGAAAATCTATGATGACACACTCAAATGTAATTGTTATGGAAATCGGTTAATGAATGCCTTCAAAATGATGCGATAAAACTGGCCGACCTAAAAATGTTGATTTTCATCACAATATAAAATGGATTTTTTTTTTTCAGTAGAGAATATCTCTACAGTGATGGTCTGTGTACAGTCAGTTTAACCAGGGCGAAATATGATGATGCCTTGGGCCTCGCATCCATTGGCTGTACCCATATGCCACGTGCCTTGTCTTGTTGTCCATTGTTTGTGATTGTGCGGTGCAAAACAGACAATAAATTTCTTTCTGTTTAGTGACCACATCAGTGACCTTGGCAGATGATTCTTATCACTTAAAGGATCTCATGATAAAATTACGTTCCTGGCTAAGTTCTCATTGGCAAAGTTTTTAATATCCCCTTGTAAGTCATACTTAATGTTCATCTCATGATAATATCAGAATATTCGTCACTTTGTCTATTTTATAAATGATAAATATCCGTCATAGTCATTTTTGATAATTGTATCTGTCTTTTCCTTTTCGTTTTCTAGGACGAACGCCATACGCAGAGGAAGGCATAAAATTATATCAGCTTCTCGTCAAATTATTGGAAGGCTACCGCCTTGTACCTCCAGAGAGTGCTCCAGATATAGTGTGAGTAATAATCGATATTAGCCCCGGGGCACTGCCATTGCATGGTGGATACCATGCTCTTTTTTGGCCTTTCAAAATGGACCCTAAACAAGTAATTATCCTTCGTTGAAATTATACCCAAGACAAGTTTTCCCCACCCTAAACACGTATGTTTAAATCAAGTCTGAAAAACATACCGTTTTCAAGTAAGCCTTCATTAATGTTTACCAAAGATATTTTTGTTTTTTTGACTCTTGCCCTTCTAATAACACGTTAAAGTTGCTCATAACATCAATAACAAAGTTAAATAATTAAACTTGAAAAGTTATCAGCCAATCATTCTGATTGAAAACAGCATTTTTAGCAAATATTTTATTTTCATACCCTAAACAAGTACCCAAGCTTTAGTAAACTATACCCTTATTTGCAATTTTGACACCCTTTACAGTGTACTGAGTACATCACCCGTTCGTAAAAAAATACCCTTTTTACTCGATTTTGTGTACGCGCATGGTGTCCACCTTGTAATGGCAGTGTCATCCCCCGGGATTAGATTATATCTTGAATTCATTTGATGACATTGAAAATATTTTATAAATGAGTGACTCACAAAATGTGGATATCTATCCTATAAAAAAGCACGTTTAATATTTAACATAGTGGCGAAACATGAGCTGATGCAACTGGCGCATAGGCCGCACCAATATTTTCTTTGTCGGTTGCCAAACGTCACTGCCGGAAAATTCATAAGGGTACAAATTGCCCTGGTTCTAAACGATATAATTCGTAGTTTTAGATGAAAAAATAGGAAGAAAAATTAAAAAAATGAGCAAATGATGGTTTTTTTGGCTACAATAATTGGAATAACATAAACGTAATAGAAACAAAAAACGATCAGAAACCTTCTGGGTCTTAAAATATCCCAAAATAAAACCAAAATTGTGCACCACCAAGATTAAACGTCTGGTTGCCCCACTGATTTAACACGTTCGGTTATAAAACATTTTTGCGAAAATTCGAAACGTTTTTTATAATGATTCAGCGAACAATCATGAGCTGCAAATGATTACAATTTTACGCCATTAAATGTTTATTGGTTTAAATATTAAGCTCATTACTTATCAAAAACATACAGAAAACACGAATAATTTCATTATTTTAGATGTTATACAGAAAACATCATTACTTTAAGTGTGATAAATTCCTAATCCATTGATTGGTTGATTGATTGATTTGTCTCAACAGAAAGGAACTAATGACACAATGCTGGGATACGGACCCGTCTGCCAGACCAACCTTCAAATCACTTCGTGTAACGTTAGAAAACGGAATTAAGTATGACTTATGTAAGTATACGTTTCGGTCCGGTACTATCAATAGACTGGCTTTATGCATGCAGAATTACCGGTAACGTAACTCGCTGAGCAGGGTTCCCCCTACTCTTATAAGGACATTTATCTTCATTAAAGACGTTGATGTGTGTCAAGCACATGGAAAAGAACGCCATTTTGCATTTCCCTAATTTATGGGACTGGGGCGGTATTATTTCCTTACGGATACGCCACTGGTTTAACGCACTAATAACTTCGGAACAATTTTTATCTGAGGCTGGTCACTGTCACCAATTTTTGAAGCTGCTGTTTATGATCTACTTACACGCTTTATTCCGCTTTGGTCTATAAAAATCAGCCTAGAACCAATAGGGCGTATGCTTATTTTTACACTCAACCTATAGACAATCGTTGGTGTTTAGCCATACCAGCGATTAGAATCAGCCGGTTTTGGTGATGTGGATCTCTATTTGATTCACTTAAATCAAGAGTGTGTAAACGAACACACTCTGGTGTCGTCTAATATAATTTCTGGTAGTCAAGCAATTTGAATCAATGGTAACCTAAAGTATTATTATGTATAACTACATGACTATGTTTTATCCTACTTGAATTGGATTCATTCTTTTTCAGAATGATTGAAAGTTCATCACGGGAGAACAAAATGATGTGAAAGATGATGTGACATTGAGGACCATGCTGTTTGCTTCTATACCACGGATTTACATCATGGCGCAGAGGGATCGCTAATTGACATTGTGGTTTCTGCCCCCAAAAAGGAAGCACAAAAATGCTCTTTAAAATACATTTGTAGAAAAACAAACGGATATAGACTTGCCTGAACCTGCTCCACCAGTAATAATGAAAAAAAAATGAGACTTCGTCTACTGATGACGATTTCCTGATGTCATTGGTTACCCGTATACTTATACAATGATACAAGCAGGCGATACTATATTACGGACTGTTTTTTAGATTGAAGAAACTAACTGTGCAATATACATGTACCAGGATACTTGAATATAACAAATATTGAACATTCGATATAACCAAATTATGCACGAATATCAATGATAGATATAATCAAAATTCATATAAGCATGATACGTCGATAATATATGTATATGTGACATCCTCCAATTAACTTTATAGAGTAACTTATATAGGAAGCGATGGATTCAAACAGGATACACATGCATTAGTAAAAGAATTGCCTGAACCTGCTCCTCCAGTAATAATGAGAAAAAATGAGAGGTAGCCTGAACTTCTACAACGCTTCGGACTTGATATTGATATCAATACAATTTCCCATGGAAATGGTACTTATGTAATGATTTTGTGCCGTATAGTTTATGAATATTTATGAAATATTTATATGATAAGTTTTATTATTATGTATTTGTATTGTATTATATTATATTACCTTTCAGGAATATGGTGCGAATTGTTATATAAACTGTGTAAGAACTTTACCGTCAATATGCTTGACCTCACGCAGTATCCCTGAACTGCTTAATTTAGTGTGGCAGGGTTTCTACGGCCTTGTATCCATAGGCTGTTCCCTTGTGGCGTGTTATCATGTTACCGTGTTACCGTCTTTTTATTGTCCCATTTGTACCGCGTTACACATAAAATCAAGTTTGTTTTGCTTAGTGATCATATCAGTGGTCCCATGTATGGTAGATATTCCCTGTGACCTGCAACACGATGAATGGAGAGTGTTCATGCTCTGTGTTGCATATCAAAGGGAACATCTGTCCTACACAAGACCACTGATATTGGCCTTGTACGTATGCCCTGTACCCATTTGCTGTTCCCCTGTTGCATATGCCCTTGTTCCGTGTGCCATTGTCCCAAATTGTCATTCGCCACACAGACAATAAAAAAATCGTTTTGCTTGTGGCTGTATCAGTGACCTTGTGTACTTCAGATGCTCCCTATGTTTGGGGCATGACAATTAGGGAAAATGGCGCATGGATCAAGGGCATATGCAAAGGGAATAGCCAATGAACATCTGTCGAACACATGGTCACTGATGACCACAAAAATGATTTATTGTGTGTGTCGAGAGTGACAGATGGGGACAATGCAGGGCACACGCCACAGGGGAACAGTGTATGGATACAGGGCCTAAGTAGAACTAAGTTTATTTTCTGTGTGACGCGTCACATTTAGGAACAATGAAAAACGGAATAAGGGCACAGGCCACAAGGGAATAGCCTGTGGGTGCAAGGCATAGAACAACCGGACGATATCTACTATGCAAGCTTAAATTTGTAGTTCCCGAATACTAGAATTCCTAGTTTAGCTCAAGTAGAGCTCATTAAGGATTACACTATCAAGAATACGCTTTAGTGCATGCTTATGGCATTTTTCTGAACACATATCACATCGCCTTTACATTCTTCTTCATTCCAATGTATATAAACCAATCTCCAAATCTTCTCAGAAATCTCGGTTGTAAAGGACTGGTTGCTTCAGCTTTTTGTTATTTTTTACATAGGGATCATGATTATAGTAACCTAATAAATTTTGCTAGGTTGCCATGTTAAAAATGTCCATTTCTTATACTCGGCAAAACATTTCTCTAGACATTAAAAATCTGCTTACAAGTTTACCAAAACAACAAAGTAAGGGAAACTGTTGGCAAGGTTGATTTTGTATTTACTAAAGAACATGATTAACATGAGATGTTATACATAAATCATTGATTGCGACTTATTCCGTGTAGTTCAATTAGACCTAGACTCCTGGTTAGTGGGGACACTCAGCCGGACTCCTGGTTATGGGGGACACTCATTCTCATTACACCGGGTCTGATTGAACTACACGGAATAAGTTGCAATCAACAATTAATTGATCGTACAAGTACAAGTACGTTCTATATATTTGAATAGCAGCTAGGACACTTAGTCACACGGACGCTGTATTTCATTACTACGGACTCCTGGTCATGAGAGACACTCAGTCTCATTATACTAAGGAACCGAGGCTAACATTGCTATATATGTTTGGCTTTTTCTATAAGAGATAAAAAAATTCGGCTCTTTAATAGAAATTTAAAAAAGGGTGGTCAGAAAGGTGTCAGAAATCATAATATGTATTCAGAAAAACTAGCCAAAGCTGCATTTGCGCTTCATTTTCCTATTTGTGACCATCTGCTACTGGGTAAATAGTAAGGTGCTTCTTTGGGGTCCTTTGCCAGTGTAATTCATTAAATTATATCAGTTTTTTAGCCTCTTCTGCTTTATCTCAATTGTGTTGGTCAAAAAATATGTCTAACTTTATTTGCTTAATACTGATTTTTAGCATACTTTATCGGAATGCCAAGTTTTGAACAAATCCAGTATTAAATGGATTTTGAACAAATCCAGTATGCAATGTGTAACAGTTAAGTGTTTTTTTAGTAAGGCTCTGTGTGCTCTGGTTTATTACTTGCTAAAACCTTTCAGAAAAGGCCAGCTTTTATGCCCCGGGTTTTTATGTTTTAACAATCATTTAACTCTCGGGTTGACAATTAAGACTCGTGCTGCTTTCATACTTATTGTCGCTTTGAAGCTTTGTCGTCTGTTTCGTTTCTCACTTTTGTAACTTTGCAGTTTTGTCGCTTTGCAGCTTTACCACTTCATGTCGCTTTGAAAGTCGAATTTACTTCTACTCGATAAATCCTGTCATGCGACATAGTTTTGCCGATATCGATTATCTCAGCGACATATAGCTTTGCCCCTACGAAAGTGACAAGTTTTTTGCAAAATACGTCACGCAGCGACAAAGCTACAAAACTACACGAGTATGAAAGCGCAAGCAGCATCAGTCGCATCATGGTGTCATGAGAGCCAAACGCACGCATAGCGTACAAAATCACACTATGTTGTTTTGTTTTTTTACATCATCATGTGTGACATCATTATGTGTTCGTTAGATCACAGTCACAAATCACGTAACGTACGAATATAAACGTATGTTAATTTGGTATTAAATCGACATGTATTTTAATGACCGAAAGAGTGCACGTTATTTGTGCGTTTGGGCTCTATACGGTGGTGTGTGACGGACCCTTACAAGTACGTTCAATCACCGTTCAGCTTAGTCTTTGCTTATATCTACATAAGTCATTTCAGTACTGTATGTAATGTAATGATTAAAATTGTACATAAATGTAAGCAATAAATAGTGTGACTATAATATACCTGACATTAGCCTAACCTCTTTTTAATGAAAATATAAAATGGCTGATATACACAATATTGAATTGTTTTTTAGCGTTTCTTCCCCCCCCCCCCTCCCCCAGCAAGAGAGGGAGGGCTCAAAATTCGGTTGGTTACGGACGCGCAGGCGGAGTTTTTGACTACCACTCGTTTTGTAAACCTAAGAAAGCGAAAAAAAAATGCTACCCATACGAGGCTCATACGTAAACCAATCTGACTTAAAAAACCGTTATCTTGACTATTCAATAATTTTTACAATATTAATTGCACTTTAAACGCCAAATTAGGTAACCGATAGGTAAACCAAAGGAAAAAACCGGTCTAAAATGGTCATTTCTGAACAAAGCAACCGTTATGTAAACCATTTTTGAGGAGCCTTTGGTAACCTGGAAGGTTAACAATACAAACCGTACTTGGCCGCGCGTCCGTACACCCACTTTCAACTGACATTTTGGGAGTGTCAATACAAAAAGTTAGGAAAGGATTTGCCTATCATTTTTTACGGTGTAGCAGGAATGTAAGTCCCCCGTTCTTATTGTCCGGGTTGTACAGTAAAGTATAGGCTAACAACTCTCACGCAACATTAGTTTCACGCTTTACTCCGTTATTGTCTATGGAAGGCGGACTACCATTTCAGGGGGACTAAGATTCCTTTCACAACGGTGCTTTCCACGTTTCAAGACTCTTCAAAATGAAATATATTGGTGGACCCAGCTCAGACCAAATGGTAAGAGACGCTTCTTGATATGTGAACACCTTACCCACTACCATGGTAGTGGGTAAGGTGTTCATATGCCTAGACATTTGTTTCTTAATTCCAAAAAGCTAAGAAGTTCGAAATTTCACCAATGCACATTTTAGTTAGGCTTCCCAGAAATGTTTGGAGCAAACAATTTGTTTTGATCTTTTTTTTTTTTTTTTTGCCCAAATCGACTTTTATGTCAAATCCCGATATCATCAATATATTCAATCCACTTCTACAGATTTGTCCATCTTAAGGGCGTGTTCACACATTATCATGCTTTGAGGTGTCCAAGTGTGGGAAAATATTGGATCCAAAACATGATAATGATAAAATTGGATGATTTACGCCCAATATTTATTGGTCTCGCTATGAGTTTCAAAATATTGGACTCGACTGCGTCTCGTCCAATATTTTTGCAACTCATAGCTCGACCAATAAATATGGGCTCAATCGATCCAATTTTATACCATCATTTGGTCATGACTATATTCTCGCTCGTGAGCAGCTCTAGAGCGAGACAATTTGTAAGTTGCGTTCACACTGGGACATGACTTGCGCGTTAAAACTAATGGCGTGTCACTTTTGCATGGTCACTAGCGAGACACTTTCTAAAATTGCGTTCACACTGAGAATTTGGTCATGAGCGGCTCACGAGCGAGAATATAGTCATGACTAAATTTCTCAGTGTGAACACGTCCATAGTCTGCCCTCACCCAGGAAACGGGAAGCTGCCACTATGAAGTGAAATGATTGTGACGATCTATTTACAGCGAATCATGAGCAGTTTGATCTAAATGAAAAATTGCTATACAAAAACCCATTTTTTATTATTATAATTAGGCTTTCCAGAAATATGTTTTTGGCATTTTTAAAATTTAATGTCAAAACCCGATATCACCAATATGTTCAGGGTAAAATTCAGCTTCTGAAAATGTATACTTTTATATGGTTTATGCAATTAGTTTGAGAGTTTGAGTACAAAATACGTTTATGCTAGTTAATTAAAGGTCTACCCCAATTGCAGTGGCGTAGCCAGACATTTTGTTCAAGGGGGGCAGGGCGAGGCAAAGATTTTTTGAAGGGGGGCAACTCTCAAAATGAGTAGACACAATATGGTACACCCCAAATTTTTATCATGGGTTCTTACGTACAAATTGACGTTTTTGGTCTTGTTTTTTTAGTAAATTTCCTATACATTTTTTTGGAAGCAAAAACAATGTGCGCGCGAAGCGCGCAAATTTTTCAATTTTTGTATAACAATTATGAAACAAATATTAATAGTATGAATTGATGGCACTGGAGTGAAAAAATAGACCATTTTGGGGCATACTACTGTATATGCTTAAAAGGAGTGTAAACTACACTCTTAAAAAGAAAGGATCAGATTGATCCGATAAAGTATCAAATATGAGCTCACCCTTTTCCTGATCAATTTTGATCCAAATTCTCCTCAAATGTGATCCTTTTCGGAGTGTATGTAATTTCAATCTGACCCATACTTTTCTTGATTTTTTCAGGGGGAGCGGAAAGAAGGGGCAAGGCTTCTTTCAACCCCCCTTGCCCCCTTCTGGCTACGCCACTGCCCAACTTTAAGACCTTCATCTATTTAGGAAAATGTGAATCCTAACTATTTTGTGATCATGAAAAGATAAATAGTTTCCACTGCATTTGCGGGGACTCGAACCATGGATTATGGCAGGGGTTAGTCATGCATTACGAGGCAAAAGATCTGCCGCTGGGCTATCCAGGCAATGTTGAGATCGTGGACTAAAATCTAAAATATAAACATTAGGCAAAAACAAAAAACAAGTTTGTTTCCCGTGCGCCGCGCGCATTTCGTTTTGGCGTCATATATTTGCGCATTTCACTTTTTTATTTGATATTTTAGAAAACGAAAATCAAAATAGCCAATTTGATAAAAAGAACGGGGGAAAATTGCAAAATTTTTACTAAAGAAGTGTTTTCTTTTCAACAAAATTTGAAACCGGACAGGTTTCTTACTGAAAAAAATCATCACCCCTGCGGATTTCCAATCAAAATTTGCCTTAGCACCTCTTGAAACAATACAAAAAAAATGAAAACAAAATGAAATAAAAAACCGCATTTCGCATTTAGGTTTTTTGACCACCTACAGGAACCAAACTTGTTTTTGCCTGAGAATGCCGTATTTTTCTTTTGTTACATAAAAAAATTGAATTTTTGGCCTCGATGGAATGCTCCAATTTTGTAAGTAAATTTGATTGCGATTTGATCTTTATCTTGTTTTTTTTAAATGTCAAAATTAGGTCAAACCATTGTAAAAAATCCCACCGTTACCACCAAAATGGCAATAGTCTTGGTTATCGTAGATTTGACGTATGAAATCACTGTTCATCGTGTTAGCTTTCTCCAAACATCATTAAAAGGTGTTGGCTAAGTTAAACGTAATAAATTTACTTTATACGCCAAATATATTAGACGTAAATTTTGACGTACAAGATCAATGTTTGCTCTGCCTACTAGCTGTGATTTCAGCTAAAATGTTAGTAGTTGAAGTTCGCTCGACTAGGTTATAAACTATTTTATACGCCAAATATATTTGACGTACGTTTTGACGTACAAGATTAATGTTTGCTCTGCCTACTAGCTGTGAGTTTCGCTAAAATGTTAGTAGTGTAAATTCACCCGAC
>JXSR01S004867.1:35988-49819 GCA_000969725.1 Ophiothrix spiculata
CCTGTTCAAATGAATACCCTATCTGAGACCGTGACGAAATAATTATTACAAGAAATCATAGGTAAAATGTAACTGTACACCATTTGAACACTCTCAAGGAGTGTGTCTAGGTATTTGAAGCAATTTAAGGCACCATTATCATATAAATTCAACCATTTTGTCATAGTTTGATACCTTACCGGAAACTGAAAGGCCAAATTTGATACCATATGTGAGACCTTAAGAGTACCAGGTCGATTTTGATACCCTATGTTGCAAGTCTGGAGACCTATCCAGGTCTCGCTTTTTTGGTAACGCGGGTGGTTACCCGGTCAAAATACCCAGTTACCCCCCGAGGAGTCCAGGTCTCTAAGATGGTGGCTGAAAGTTCAACGGTGCTCAAAAGTATAAATGCGCAAAACCATTTGTTAACCAATATTTAAAATTCTCCTTTTTTTTCTCCTTGTCCTTGCTTAGGGTATTTTTGTCCTCAT
Source organism: Ophiothrix spiculata (assembly GCA_000969725.1). Classification (NCBI taxonomy): domain Eukaryota; kingdom Metazoa; phylum Echinodermata; class Ophiuroidea; order Amphilepidida; family Ophiotrichidae; genus Ophiothrix; species Ophiothrix spiculata. The sequence continues at coordinate 36,462 of JXSR01S004867.1, forward strand.
TACGTCTAATAATGGTGTATTTTATATAAGTGTCCGTACTTAGGGTACTTTTTTACCTTGCAAATCCTTGCTTAGGGTATGTGACAGATCAGGAATCCTAGCGTACGGTTTTTAGATAGTCAATTCACGGGAACTATTATTCCACAGATGAGCAGCACCGGTGTGATAGGAAATCTTAGTCCCCCTGAAATCGTAGTCCGCCTTCCATAGACATTAAGGGAGTAAAGCGTGAAAGTAATGTTGCGTGAGAGTTGCTAGCCTACACTTTACTGTACAACCCGGACAATAAGAAGGGGGGGACTTACATTCCTGCTACAACTGGCTTAACTCGATACAAAATTTTGGATTAGATTAATTTTATTACATTTACGAGGGAAATTGTCCCTTTAATATGACATTGGTATTGACATATGTTGCATAAGATGCTTGTGCTTCTGCACCGTGGTCGTTTTCGCCACCTTCCAACTCGTTTGACATTATTTCAAGTTCGTATTCATGTGTTGTATAATCGTCATTATCAGTTTTCTGTTCTGGATGTTTTTGTAAATTTTCATAGCTATTGTCGCCCCTGTCCGTGTTCAATTCTAAGTATAAATGAGACGACGTATCGGGTTTGTGACATGATACGGCAGCTACATTTTGTGGTTCTTGTAGTCTACTTTCAGCAAGGGTACTGGCAACATTGGGTGTTTCATACACGTCCTCGTCAGCTTTGATATGCTCATATTGCGCCTTTACCTTTGCATATTCATGGTTATCTCTGTTTTCAGTAAGTTTTAAATAGTTATGGGCACCAGGTTGTCGGGATTCAACAGAAGAGGAGCGTTGGTCAGCTTTGACGGTGACAAGAGCAGGTTGTCGCGAATTCTTGCGCCACAGTACAACAATAAGACATGCAATAATCACGACAAGAATTGAAACTACGATGATTAATGGTAACTTGCTCAAAGTTGCGTCATCCGATTCAGAAGACGACGTTGGCATTCCTAGTGTTTGCAACATAGTAACAGGCGTAGATGAGTCGTTTGGTTGTGAAGTATGTTTTTGTTGGATTGTTACATGTGGTGAAGAGGACGACGTAGACACTCCTAGAGTTTGCAACATAGTTATAGGCGTAGATGAATCGTTTGGTTGCGAAGTAGTTGTTTGTCGGGTTGCTACTTGTGGTAAAGGAGTAACAGAGCAATTTCGGGGTTCAGGAAATGCGGGATGTTTCATGAGACATAGAAAACTTGCACCAATGTCGTTCTCCATAAGACTTACATTGTGATATAAACTTCGCGTCTGAGTATATGGAATCAAGAAAGTGAAATTATTTTTCACTCTACGTGCCCACGAAATGGAAGGAGTTATGCTTGAGTTTAATACTTTACACTGTAAATATATGTCATCCCCTGTTACAAGTAAATTTTGATCATTAATTAGAGCATATCTTCTTAAGTTTGGGTCTTCTGTGAGTATTTCACATATTGGTGAGTCATCTGATGGTAGATCTCCATATCCAGTTAGTATTACTAGATTTATGCCACGAAGAATGATATAATCAGTGTCTTTGTAATACCGGCATTCATAAATTCCTGCATCATCAATTTCCAAATTTTTAATTGTAAGTAAACACCGATCATTTACACCCGAACGATCGCAGGTAACTGTATATCGATCTCTGATATCAGCAGACACTTTTCCGTAAAAAGTTTCATCGTAGGCGATATACAACGATTTGTCTTGTCGGTACCAAAGCAGAGGGTAGTTGTTGGGAATGTTGCCTGTTGTTTGACATGATAACGTTACACTCTCACCAACCAGCACTTGTAAACTACCATATTGTCTTTTACCATATCTGATAAAAGCCAGCAGCAAGCCGTATGATATCCGTAAAGTGTTTGTAAAACTCAAACTATCTTTGGACATGCTGGTCAGTTGTATTCCTGATAGATAGTCTATAATGTTAATGTTAAACATAAGAAGAATATAGCTTACAATATTCACACGCCCCTTGGTTTCTGTAATATATAGACGGAGGCTTCATCTTGCGCAATCGTTTAGATTGCGCAAGGAACAAAGTAATAGACAAGTTTCAACAAACAGGAAACATAAAGTTCATATTTGCTGGTTCCAAATTTCCGAGAAAGCACACAAAATGTTTTGTTCCCATACCATACAGGTTTTTATAGTGTGTCATGTATAACTTTTTTGTAGTGAAAATTTGCAGTGAAAATGAAAAACCCGGTCACGAAATTCTCGAAGAACGTGCCCTTTTTCTTTTTAGTGTCTCCAGAGCACAACAGGAACTCAGTAACTTTTCAATTGAAGTCCATACTAAATGTGTTGACTGATCAAGCGTTGATAATTGAAGTATTTACATGAAATGCGGTCACCTACTTGGTGCTAATTGGCCGAGTCCTTATGCTTAATCCCTGTGCATCCTTTTTCATTGATGGTTTATTAAGTTGATATAAAATAATTGGTTTCTTGAATGTAACTAATATCGGGGATTATAAGCTCACTGTCTTTATATGTTAGCTCGTAATTGTTATGTTCATTCATCACACCAACCTCTCATATTTGCATATGAATGTAAATCTCATAAATATTGTGTATAGATGTAAAGAGGATACCTACACCCTGGATGCCTCTTTTTTCCGTTAGCCAGGATGAGGAGAACAAGTGTCTTCACCACAATTGGTTTTGTTATGAGCTTATCGTCACGCTAATAAAATAATGGCGTAAGTGACATGGCTGCCATATAACATTTCTGTGTATACTCATTCTTCTATGGCGCCCTTTGTCTTGATATTGATTTCAATCAAAATGATGTAAAGCACAGCACTCCCCATTAGCTTTTTGAGGATGGTTAATATTGCACACTCTATTGAACATGTTTTGTATATACCGGGATTTGCCCCAATTGAAGCTGGGACTACAAATACTTGTAGTCCCAGATTGAAGTTAGCCCACTTCTTTTGTTTACCCAACTTGAATGTGTTTTGATAGAAATGTAGGATATAAATGTCACATACGGCAGCTTTGTCACTTACGCCATTATTTTATTAGCGTGACGTTATGTTTTCTGAATAATTCATTGAATTTTGACACAGTGTAATAGGAAACGACACGAATTGAGATGTATAACCTATTAAAGGTTAGTATGTCAACATTCACATCCTATTCCTGCAATTTTGTTCCGGTACGTGAAAAAATAAACGATGGGCTTTATTGGTGCAGAGGTGAAACTGTGTTGCCAAGCTAACTGTATTCCAAGTTTATTTTTAAAGGGAAATTGGCTTTTAATATAATGGTAAATATGATGTTTGTGTTTCTCCATTTCTGAATTGCCCCTGCTGTCTAATTCGTTTGATATAATATCATGTTCAACGTAGGGAATAGACCACTTTCGCATGTCCCATAATGCATCTTGAAAGTACCGTAAACGCTCAGTTGACCATTTTATTACGTTCTGCGCCAATGATGTCATGCGCACAACGTAGTAATATGAGTGGTGCTCTGGCAAAATGAGCGGAAAGTCGCGATTGAAGATTTTGAATAAATGGCTGCTAAAATAAAAAATATGGTGAAAAGATCAAATTTCGTTTTTTGACATAAAACGCATAAGTACACAATTGTTAATCTATACTTCGCGTTTTGAAGGTCAATTATGCCGGGAAGTGCAATTATTCACGGGTAATTGATTGCGTGTTGCTATATGAATCGATTTGCGACAATTTTTTACTGTCAGATTTTAAGTGGACTGTCTTGATTTCGATCTCTAAATGAAAATCGTAGAAAGAAAGTATGACATATTATATATCATTGGAAAGCTGCGATGATAGAGAATTAAAATACGGCATAAACTCAATTTTGAAAATCGCGACTTTCCGCTCATTATGCCAGAGCACCACACATATGGTCGTTCGCGCAGAAATACCCGTATTTGTGGTACTTTCAAGATGCATTATGGGCCCGGGGGGCCACTTAGCTATAATGGTTTACACATACGTGAACAACGGTTTTCAAAATACCCCCTAAACACGTTTTTCGAGTAGCCTTAAAAATGACCCCTAAACAAGGATTTCACGACGTCATTCCTTTTATTTTACCCCCTTAACAAGTTTTTCTAAATAAACACCCCTTAAACAAGTTTAAACCCTATGCCCTGAATAAAGTATAAAAATTACCCCAAACACGTTTGGTCGAATTTTGAAAATATACCCCTTTTTGTTTAAAATCAGTGTTTTCTGACCCCTAAACACGAAACGTACGGATCGTGCCTCTTGACAAAAATACCCCCCTTTTTCCGTGTTTTTTTGTTCACGCATGTGTACAACATTATGGCTAAGTGGCCCCCCGGGATTATGGGACATACGAAACTGGTCTATTGCATACTCCTCATTATCATTATCAAGTAAAGTTTTCTTTTTCATCTTTCCATATTTATGGTAATCTTTGAGTATATCCCGAAATGAGGCGACGACGTGTCACAATTGTTACCTGACCTTTGAGGCGCTTGTGATCTACTTCCGGCAAGGCAACGGTCATCGACGGTGTTATCGGGTATTTCATAGCCGTCGGCGATGGTAAGCGCAGATTGCGTCTCCAACTCAACATGGACGTGGCTATTTCTTTGTGGTGTTGATTGCAAATAGATATGTGTTATAAGTTGTGTGGATTTATTGGAAAACGTTTGTCGGTTTGGAAAGCAGCAGGAGCAGGTTGATGCGAGTTCTTGCGCCAGATTGCCACAATAAGGCATGCAGTCATTACGACAAGGATTCACTGCTGTTTAATGGGTTAATTTGTTAGTTTTTAAACAAAAAATGCACTGTTACAATAAATGCAGGCCCTTAAAAGTGTTTAAATTAGTTCTGTTATAACTTGTTGACATAATTCAATTACACATTGTATCTCAAAAAATGCTCATTTTAGATCAAAATACACCATTTTAGCCCATATTTTAAGATTTCATTATTGGTGGCGCTATTCATTTTTTGAAATTAATTATATGCATATTGCATAACTTAAGTATTCAGTTTGTGAATTTAATAACCTGAATAAAATTTGTTTTTGGTCTCCTTCACCTTATCCATGCGGGTCATAGATTCTTAAAACCCGGAAACTTGAATTATAGAAATAGCGCCACAAATAATGTGCATTTTGCAGTAAATGGCTATATCAGGTCTATTATTAGTGATCAAAATAATAGTGGTGGATTGAAACAACGATGATTAATGTCAGTGGTAATGAATCTAAAGATACAAGGTATTGCTTGATTCAATTCAAAACTCGCACCACTAGGTCTACGTGCTTTTAGTGTTTGCGTAGTTTACGGCATTGCTGTAAGTTAGTTTCATACTTGTAAATAGATAGCCACAGCGCTGGTCTAAAAATGCACCAGGCAGAATCAGGGGGCCAGAAATTTAATATCATGATTCTAAGTAGAGTTATTTTGGAAAAGAAGATTACTTAGTTATACCTTTAATTCGTTTTTAACGTAGTGGGTCATATATCTAAATCTTACTAACATACATACATACATGAGACTTTTATATAGCGCCATTTCATATAGATCACAGCGCTCAAAAACAATGTTCAAAAAGCATGACACAAACACAAAATAATTGGGGAAAAATGGAAAGACAAAGCTGAAGCATGCAGAAAAACTACCTTGGGAAAAGGTGAGACTTAAGACCTCTCTTAAAGCTGGCAACTGTGTTGGCAGTGCGAAGAGATTGGGGCAAGGTATTCCATAGTCTTGGTGCATAATAATAGAATGCTTTGCTAGCAGCTGATTTAAGACTCCTGTTCTTGATTTTGTGGACAACCAGTCTTGTTACGTCAGAGGCAGATCGTAATCCCTCGTGAGTTGGTGTATACAAAGCGAGACATGAAGCAAGGTAAGCAGGTGCAAGACCATTAACACACTTGTAGACATATAGAAGGATCTTAAACAAGCTTACATAAAACGTAACACATGGTAGGGTGAGTTGCCGAAATATTCAGTAAACAGAATAATACATCAGCAACTGTTAATGATTTCAATAGCAATTTTGTCGTATCATTGATGTCTCGTACTTTACTGAGAACTATGCAACAAATAATATTTATTGGCAAAGATATAGAAATCAGCAAAGTGTAACATATATTAAACCAACGATATATCAAGTATATTTAACATCTTTTTACCACTGTATTGTCTTACAAGTGATGATTATGGTAATGATGAGTTACGAAAGATAGCGTGAAGGGGCGCATTTTGCTATAAGACAGGATACAAAATAACAGTGAAAACAGAAATAATGTAAAACGATTCATGAACGGTAGTAGTTGTCCAATTACAATAAATTAGTGTTATACAGAGCAAAGAATCGTATTAAAATGACCTTTAGAATCAACGAAATACACATTGTGTTGCAAAAAGCTGTGTGTCGGTGATTCAAAATATTTCTTATTCTTCTAAGACCGCCAAGACTTTCAAAAAGAGTAGATTCATTGATTCATTGAGTGATTGATTGATTCATTCTTTCTTTCGTTTTATTTCCCACAACAAATAAATAAAAATATCAAAATAAAGTAAGAGATAAAATACAAAATACAACAAAATTGAAGCATCGACATTAATTTGGTATTGGGTCCAATAATTGGACTCAATACCAAATTAATGTCGATGCTTCAATTTTGTTGTATTTTGTATAGATTGTATTTCTTGCAAACGGTGCTGTTGCAACATACTACACTGACTAGTCTATTCTGCGAATAAATTTGTTGCCAATATCTTTTTAATTGGGTTTGTGCACATTTTCTTGTGTTTTTCATGATAGATAATTATTGTTGAGACATGAGAAACTTAGACGTGATAAACGCAACCTTCATGATTTTGAAAAGTATTAATTTTTTACCTAAACATGCGACTATGACGATAGTAAACTTAATGAAGACATTCCAGATACTAGTCGTATTGAACCCGAAACCATGATTATTGGAAGTAACGTGCGCCCCCTTTATGCTGTTGTTTGTTATTCACATTATTCAAAAGGGTTTCAAACAGTTCTTCTTTTCACCACAACATTATAACAATCGATATAACAATGTCGAGTGTATTGGATACAGCGATGGCGATTTGTTGGACGATTCTCGTTGTTATATCTTTACCAATAAATATTCTTTGTTTCATAGTTCTTGGTAAAGTAAGAGACATCAATGATACGACAAAATTGTTTTTGAAATCACTAACAGTTGCTGATGTATTGTTTTGCCTACTGCGTGCTGTTCCTGCAATCGGGGCCGCTGTCAACAATGCATGGCCATTTGGCCAATTTACTTGCCAACTTTTCCCGGTTCTGCGCCATGATGCTTTTTACGCGTGTATTTTGTCCTTACTTGCTGTAAATATCGATAGATGCATCGCTGTCGTTTTTCCTCTGAGGTATCATGTGTGTGTAACACATAGAAGGGCTCGGATTAGTGTTTTGGCATTATGGGGAATTCCTCTGTTGGTAATCGTAATAGCAGGTATGCTTTCTGAGTGGAAGTCTGATTACATGCAGTTTTCACATGCATGCTGGATGAACATTTTATGGACAAAACCAATATCATTCTTTTTTTGGCAGTTGGTTCCGTTTATAATAGTACTTTTAATTAGCATCTGTTTTATTATTGTAATGGTAATTTCACATCGAGCGCGCAAAGGCCATTCGTCATCACACATTACGAATAGAAAAATTCATGACAAGCAACGTTTGAATTCAAAAGCGGCTACAACATTATTTTTAATGACCTTATCTCTATCTTTAGGAAACATACCGTGGTTTGTTGTTTATCTCATCGATGTTCAAGGTTATGTGAAATCAGTTTCATCGATCATATATGCTACTACTGGAATTTGGAATGTTGTTATCTATTATAGTCGTAATCGCAAGTTTAAAAATGAAATGAATATTCTGATTTTTGGACGTCATCACAGACAACGAAATTAGGATTTGTTTACCACATATGAATTTATTAATCCATTTTTTTTATTAAGCACAAGTAAATATTGGCACATTTTCTGCTATAGATAACCTTGATAACAATAATATCACATATGGTATTCCCCAAGGTTCTTTCGTAGACCATTTGTTAACAGTGTGTAACGATTCCCCGCAAGATATTATTAAAATAGTGAGAACAACAATATACGACGATGATACTTATCCTTTTCTCGCTTGTTCATCCTAAAGATCTGTATACATGTACAAGGGCTTAGAGTATATTTTTGATATATCACCATCATAAATCTATGATAATGTGTATACCACTCTTTAAAAAACCTTGTTAAGTTTAAAACACTATTAGATAATAATACATTACTTGGGTAAAATTGCTAGGCTCTGTTATAATAGTATAGGACAAGTAAGCAATACTAGCTAAAATTCTGCATCTTAAATTGAAAACGCCCTAATCGTTACATAGCAACACTGAAGGATATTAAAAGATGCTATAGCAGCACTATTAAGGCACTTAATATTGACATCGTTTAAATTGTGGTTATGTTTACCGAGTGTGCAATCAATTAGGTTTTAATATCCGGCGAGATTGATTTAATACCAAGAAACTACTAAGCAAAAAAGCATATGTTAAAACTTTATTGTCATAGAAAACAACAGAGAAAGCACACCGATAGGTACCATTTTAACGCTTTATTGCCTTAAAAAAACAACAGAAAAAGCATAACGATGGACGCCATTTCAGGGTTATGGCTGTTAGGGACACAGACTTTCTTTTGTTCTTATAGCAAATGGAAGTGTAAGGTTAATCTTACTAAATATAATTATCAAGAAAGCTCTCGACAAACCATGAAATCTTAACATCCGGATATTTGTATTAAAATGTCGAACTCATTCAATACAGTAATGGCTTTATGTTGGACGTTGCTGGTTTCTATATCTTTGCCGATAAATATTCTTTGTTACATAGTCCTTGGTAAAGTAAAAAAAATACTTGATACGGCGAAATTGTTTTTGAAATCATTAACAGTCGCTGATGTTTTGTATTGTTTTCTGCGCGCTGTTCCTGCAATCGGGACCGCTGTCAACAATTCGTGGCCGTTTGGACAATTTACCTGCCAGCTATTCCCTATTCTTCGTCATGCTGCTTTTTACGCTTGCATGTTGTCTTTACTTGCTGTAAATGTTGATCGATGTATCGCTGTTGTGTTACCTTTAAAATATCGTGTGTGGTTAACATATCAAAGAGCTAGGATGAGTGTTTTCGTAGTACCGTAAACCGGGGTGACTTTGAACGCTTTTTTCAGTTTTTGCCAATTTTTTATTTTCAACATAGAAAAAATTCTGAAATTTTGCTTTCAAAATACCTCCTGGGGCATGGTCTTTCTCATGTTACATTTTTGTAGAACTAGCTGTTATGTTTAATGTATATTTTTAAATTTGAACAGGACACCTTTTTCCTGGAAGAGTGTGAGATGAATACATTCCTAGACCTAGAACATATCATTATCCCACAGAAATATAATTGTTTTGATCACAACAATCCAGAAATTGGTGATAATGCAAACACAGCGCCCCAGACTTGAAAATCTGTAAGCAACAATCAAGGGTACTGATTACCCTGCTAAATGCATGTATTTATATGAGAGATATAGGCGATCAAAGTCATCCCGGGATCGTTTTTTCTCAATATAGAGAATAAGAAAGAAATTTACAAAATAATTTTCATTCATTATTGTAAACCATTATATTCCTGATCCAACCATATTAATTTTAATTTCATTAGATCAGTGTTACCATGGTAACCATTGAGATTTTTCCCACCTATGAAAATTGCTATAAATTTGGCAACACATTTCTAAGGCTGTAACAAACAACTGGCAACCCCTAGGGTAGTGTCTCTAAGATGTAACATTGCTTATAGTATCCCCTTTTCAACCATTAATTACAAAAATTATATCATCAAGGATAAGTGAGATAATGGCTGATTAATTTGACCAACTCAAAGTGTTCAAAGTCACCCCGGCGTTCAAAGTCACCCGGTTTACGGTATGGGGAATTCATTTGCTGATAACCGTGATAGCATCTACAATTTCTGAGTGGAAGTCAAACTACATACGTTTTGCGTATGGATGTTGGTTCAAAATTTTAACAAGTAATTCAAAAATTTCATTTATTTGGCAGTTGATCCCGTATATCATAGTCTTTTTAATTGCAGTCTGCTTCATGATAGTAATGGTGATTTCACATCGCGCGCGCAAAGGTCATTCGTCAACAAACATTACGGTAGGGAAATTCATGAAAGACAACGTTTGAATACAAATATTGTTATAGTCGAGTCACTTTAACATCTTATAAGATGTTAAACTTAAATACGTTCTACATGTACATACAGTGTGTCTCAATAAAAATTGTGCAAGTTTAAAAGCGCCCTCTGTGGCGAAACCAACATATTAGGGCAATATAATGGTACATCACTGTAAAGGAAAAACTCCAAGCTTTTAAATGCCGGTTGTTTCATTACTTTTTGCTCTTGCAGACTAGAGATATGCTTCGTTAAACACAAATTTTGAAAAATCTAATTGTGCCCTTTTTCAGAAAACTGATTGACATTTGTTTTTTGATATTCGGTGTTTTTTTTTCTGTTAATAAAAATGTTCATTTGTAGACCCAGAATGTACAAATTACTCAATATCAATAATCATCCCGGATAATCATATATTGATCTTGAGCTCATAATAAGTGATAAGCTGTCTATTCATATGAGTAAGTCACTAAGCAATTTTCAATAGGGAAGCATTGAAGATGCTTGCACATTCGGACTTAAAGCACGTAATACATCTGAGAGAAACCTTTGCTAGGTGTTAACTAACCATTGGCTGTATTCTACACACCTTTGAAAAGTCTTCTGGCTTCAAAGAGTGCCTATGAACCATGTTTGGGTGCCAAGCTAAATCTAAAGTTAACTGTAATACGATTAAAAGTACTTCTCGAAATGTTTGGCAAAGGGTTACTTCTTGATATTATCAGAGAATCATGATGATTGTTTTGAAACTCGTTTTAAATAAAAGACACAAACAAAAGAAATAGTGAGTGGCGTCATAGCCTTTCATCTGTGCATAACTGTTATTTCATTTTCTATATACAATTATACATATCTATTATGTATATACCAATTTGTATAATTAATCAAGTATTGCATACACATTTCAATTAACAAGATTATACATTTGCCATGATTACACCTTTACATAAGGTCAAGTAATTCCAAGAATGTGTCAATAACATTTAATTCAGTATCATCATTGTATACATAACATTCATTATTATGAGTAGTACTGATTATGAGAATATACATTTAAATTGACTGGACAATCAGTTTAACTTTCTGTTACATCTGAGTATATTTGACATTATTGTACCTTAATAGCGTCCATTCATTAAAGAAACATAATACATTAGCATTGATGCTATATCTTTTATAAATATATATATTTTTCATTGTTAAATCCAGAATACACACAATCAGACAACAGGTCATGCACATCAGGAAGCTAAAACACTAATGAATGCCAACTCATGAAAATGGAGCCTTCAAGAATGCTCTGCACAATGGACTAATTGGCTAATTATGTAACCAAACAATGCCCATAGAAAAAGACATTGAATATAAATTAAATAATGGGCAATCAATGATTGGAGGTTGTGAACAACCTTTTACCTGGGGATAGCACTACAATATATAAAATGTAAACTCGCACACAACAAATTGAATTTAATTAGATGCTTTGCACGAATTAAATTTTTAATTTCACGCCAGACTTCATCGATGTTTAGCTGCGATCTTTCACTTCTGGGTCTACCAGAATGTCCTTTATTTAAGTTCGTACTTTTCGTCGAAGCCAAATATTTGACATACTGATTGGCAGGCGTATGCCGAGGAGACCGTGTATTTTGAAAGGATATCCTGAATTGTTTCAGTACCATGAAGACTCCTTCATCAAACGTAAACTGCGCTCGCGCTGCCATTCTTAGAATGCTTATAAGTTCGAATGAGCAAGCATCTTCAATGCTTCCCGGACTTTAAGCCTCCTTTCTTCCATGGATAATATTTCTTGATGATGTTATGTAATCTCTTTTGAAAAGATGATCACGAAGGTTAGAGATAACAGTTTTTCAAATTAATTCACCACCATTCTCCTTTTTAACATTTTGAATCCCTATTGGATGTTGCTAAGTGACTTACTCATATGAATCGACAGCTTATCACTAATTATCACACTTCAAGCTCAAGATCAATACATGATTAATGATATTGAGTAATTTGTACTTTCTGGTCCTACCAATGAACAGTTTTATTAACAGAAAAGGCACTGAATATCAACAAGAAATGTCTTTAAAAAGACAAAGTCGCAGAGTCACGAGGGTAGCATTAACTTGTGGTATTAGTATGTTGTCTGGAAATAAATGATTTCATTTCATATCTTCAGAGTATTTCTTTTTAACTATAGGAGTGGTGGAGTATCACATAATACTATATATTATATTACTGGAGTATCACATATAGGGCCTATTATGTATATATGACCTTACTGACGGAGTGTGTACCTATCATCCATGACTGTTTCAATGATTTTTTGGACTGACAATGAGTCAGTTTTTGGTGACAACTCCAAATGTCTCTGACCCAAAGTGTCATAGGCCTACTTATTCAATCATGGCAGCCCAAATTAAGTTCTACATGTAATTGTTTAAAAAAGTACATGTATCCATTTTGTGCATTGGCTTCAAGAAAAGAAAAAGAATATGCATATGGATGTCCAAGGATCGTTCATTCTTTACAGGGGCAGGAGAATTTACAGGTATCTGAAAAGTTAATTGACACTCCTCCTATTGCGCTGTTAATTTACCCCCTTCGCCCTGATCGCGAGAGCCCACAGAGCTACGACAGGGACTGCGAAGCAGTCTGAGAAAATGTACTACAGTTTTAGTAAAACTGTACTGATCAGACCAATCCGAAACAATTTACATGGTGGTCTAGTATGATAAAATCCAAGCCGAAAAATCGACCGTCCGATATCATAGACTTGAACTGGAAAAATAATCAAAACTCAATCATAGTACTTCTCAGGTAAAATTGAAGGTAAACTTGTTATATAAGTACCCATTATGTACGCGAGTGTTCAGTCGTTTTTCAATAGTGTGTTCGGTTTTGGAAGTTTCGATTTGTTCCAGAATCTTAATACCTTTTACACGTATCCCAATATAAAGGTGTAGGGGTCAAAGTTTACTCTATTGCCTACAAATGATGATAATATTTAGTTTGAATTTAATCTTAGCAAAAAAACAAAACAAACAAAACTAACGGAATTCTAAAAA
>JXSR01S004869.1:8209-51231 GCA_000969725.1 Ophiothrix spiculata
CGGGACCGGGTGTAATTTACAGCTTTAATACACTCTATGTCACGTTCTTTTTGTTGAGAATGACCTTTTTTTATCATAAGTCATGAATTGGTCAGAGTAGGGGGGGTACTCAAATTTTTTTTGGTAGGTAAGTGTGATCTGCGATATCGAACATAGGGTCTTGCAGAACGGAAAGAGGGTCTATGGAACTAATTTTTTCCCGAATTGAGGTCTCAGGAACTGCTTTTTCCCCATAAAAATACGACTATTTGAGCTAAAAATCGTAAAAAAAATCGCGCTAAAAATTAGCTTGAAAACATGATAAAATACTTTTTTGAATCATTTTCTTTGAAAATGGGGTCTTCGGAACTGGAGTAATCTTGAAAACAATATCTTGGGGAGCGGAAGGGGAGGCTTGAAAAGGGGGTCTCGAGGGCGGCACATACCCGTACCTTCCGTCAATGTAAGAACCCCCCCCCCCGGGCTTTTTTCGTTTTTTTTTGTTCACGTATATGAACATTTATATAGCTGAGTGTCTCCCCTCGCGCCCCGGGTTATAATTATAGATTAAATTACCACAAACAAACACTAGGTCTTGCCGAATAGTAAATAATGCCTCAATTTATGCAAGTGAATTGATTGCCCGTCTCCTTTTCAAGATTTCTCCAAGGAAAAACGAAGTAGCTTGTAATTGATCTACAATGTGCATACTGCGTTTTTACTTTGTTGCAATTATTTCGATAGTAGCGCCCAAAAACATCAACACGGAAATAGATTTCACACAAAAGCTCATTTTCTGATATTTTTTATTATTATTTTCATCTGTAAAATTATAGAGACACATATCGGAGTACATTGAACAACATATCAAAAAATCAACATCTGATATGATATAATATTAATGCTAGAGGTGGAAACGGGTTCACGTCTATGCAGTACATTTAACGCCCATTTTAAACATGTTTTGTTTATATCGACTTTGTTTCCAAATACGCCCAAATTCGTAAATGTGGCAATTCAAAATTTATGAAAATACTTATGACGAGTGGCGTAACTGAAAGCAATGTCTCGTGTAGCTCGACAATGAGTGTATAAAAAAGGCTATAGGCATGAACACATACCCCCTACCTCTACCCATATATTAATGGTGTGTATTCTGATCACTTTTGCTCCTAAAATCAAATTGGCGATTTTGAACCACATGAAAGCACATATTTTTCTCATAACCTCTGTAAATTTTCACGCCAATATGATGTTTTGATGAAGAGATATAGTCAAATTACTGCTGAATTACTGCAATATTTTGTTAACAAAAATAAATGTCCTATAGGTTTCTATGGGCCACTCTCCAACACATTTTGCCCTGAAGCTTATGTTATGTGATGAGTTTTCATTCAAATATGGAAAAAGAATTATGGTAAATTTGTCACCTGATTGGAATAAGTACCTTAAATATTTCTAAGCATCCCCAACTGGGGACATTTGTATGTGTACTGATAATGAATTGTGAAGCAGGGACACACACGGTCTGATTTTTCTGATGTGATAACCTTTCATTCAAATATGGAACTTGTCAAAGAAATAACCAACCAACCAGGACCTACCTCTATATAGTAGTCACCAAGGATATTCATGAAGTATAGCAATGTAGCAATGAAGAAAAAGTAACATCAAAAAACACTAGAGCACCAGATGGGGATAAACTGCCTCAATTAGACAACAGAGTGACAAAAGCTACACTAAGTAGTAGCGAGGAAGAAAAGGAATTTATCATTCCAGTTTGTGTATCCCGACATTGAAAGCAAGACAAAGAATATTAATTACACCATTAGGTATACAATCAAAAAACTGATGTTCAAAATTATGACTTAATATAACCTAAAATTAACAACTTCAACAAAGACTGAAATGAATCATTGAAATGAATCAAATGATACTTTTTATTTAAGCTTAAAAATTGTGAATCTAAAAGAAATAAAATTGTGGAAAATTTTGACCTTTGCATGTAGCTTCACCTCACATACATTTCATCTTTATTATATGTAACGATTTATACAGCCCGCCACCGCAGCAGTGTGGGTCGGCTCAATACGCCTCGCTGATTGGCTATTAAAATACAGGCCAATCTACATCCGGGAGTTTTTCACTTAACACTATGTAAAACCAAATGCTATACGATTGGTTGAGGTTTGGTGTATTTTAGAAAAAGTAGAAAAATCAACAGATCAAAAAACTTGTTTCATCCGATAGCATAGAGTTCAAGCTTTAATGTGAAGTAATTTGTGAACGCATTCGACCAACATGAGATGTTACATGGCTGAGTGAAAAGCTGACTGGCGTAAATTTAAGTAAAACTTTGACTTTCTACATCAATATCTCGTCACAAATTCGACATTGTATTATGAAATATATATCATAATGTAGCTTATTTTGTCAAGATTACAATGATACCAACCTTTATGGGGTAAAACACAACTGTTTTTGAGAAAAATACGCCAAAGCTGCAATTCAGACCCGGTTTACATATGGCAGCTATTTATTATTACCTCTAAAATCCTCACTTAGAAACTCACAAAGGAGTAGCTGCCATATGTAGTATTTCCAAAAATGACTCTGAATGTTTCATTTGATATACAATTACAATTACCCCTATGCCAAACAACAAGGTCACTCGACTTTTATTCAACATGAAAAGTTTTTTATCACTTGTTGTAATTGATGATCAATAAAAGGATCAGAGGCTAACTGTATGAACGATCTTGAGTGCTTGTTTTATAAAACCTGTACCACAGAGTAACAGAGATGACACTAAGCTCAAAACAAGGCCCCAATCATAGTGTAGTATGTGGACTATAAACTATAGAGTGTGCTGTGCAGGAAATTAAGATGAAATGCATGTGACCTGCAGTGCAGAATGAAGTTTTCTGCATTTATGGCTGGTTAGAGATGAACGGACACAGCAACCCTTTAAAGCGAAAGTCACGTCAGGAAAATTAATGTTTTTCTATAATTCATTCTGTTCATTTATGCAAGGTCTGATTTTCTACTTTGTGGAACTACGGTTCAACAATCCACAAACCATCAAGATCATTATCATCATTTTTCCTGAAAAATATATGCCATACAATATTTCATGTAAA
Organism: Ophiothrix spiculata; assembly: GCA_000969725.1. Taxonomy (NCBI): domain Eukaryota; kingdom Metazoa; phylum Echinodermata; class Ophiuroidea; order Amphilepidida; family Ophiotrichidae; genus Ophiothrix; species Ophiothrix spiculata. The sequence goes on from JXSR01S004869.1 coordinate 11,329, forward strand.
ATCCCACATTTGATTAAAAAAAGTAAAAGCAATTGTGTAAAATGTATCACACAAAGTAAAAACTCAAGTGAGATTTGAACAAGCCATGCTCCAACCAAAATGCAGAAAAAGTATACTTCAGGTCCCAGATACTGGTGCACAAAATTTGGACAATACTTGATGGCCAAATATTGCCCAGTATTGTCCAATTCTGGATAAGGTTTTGTATTCCAGTATTGTTGACCAACAATACTAGTTATATACCAGTATTGCTAAATTCATGTCAATGTGGTCAAAAATACTGAAAATCCAGTATTGTTGGTTAAAAATACTGTTTGTTAACAGTTTTGATTAGTTTTGGTTAATATTCCGGTATTGTTGTTGGAAAATACTGGTTTATATCAGTGATATGACGATGGGGCACTGTTATGATGAACCAGAAGGGACAGCCTGATAAAAAGCCCCTGTTTTTAACCTGTAATTTCTCCAGTAACTCCTTTTTTAACCAAGAGATTCAGCTTTTATTAGATTTTATGTGTGGAATATTTTTGTCTTAACACAGTTAATTTCTGAATGACAACCTCATTTCTGGAGGTTAACTTTACATGGTAGGCCTCTAACTCCAACCGGGAGAAGTCAGACACCTGCCACATCATATAGAAAGTAAGCCTCCGCCAGGAGTATAAAATCTCTCTTCCCGCTAAATTGATCTGACTATGACAAGTCGTAAGATTAGCATTTTACCTGGTCTTTCAACTCCTGCTTGGTTATGTATAAATGTTAGCTTTCAACTAGACTTTTCTGGGTTTCAGAATAGCAGGATTTACTGTTTAATTGTGTTTTGACTTGGAAACCATTTTGACATTTTTGCTAATTTAACAGAAAATTCAAAGTCAAGCACCAAAATTTCATCATAAATCTATGTAAACTATGGTTATGAATAACTTCTGTAACATTTTGTCTGGAAATAAAACAACGAATCAGTTATAATTAATATTTCTTAATTATGGACTAATTTTAAAGGCACTAGTATTCTGTTAGCAATTTACAGCTATTGTATTTTCTACACCATTAGTTACCCAATGGTTTAGCATGGCTCACAAAACCATTCATACACTCATTATACAAAATCATTAGTGTATGTTTAAATGACTATATCATTCAGTTGAAACATTCAATAAACGCATCACTGATTGGCTTAATATTTGGCCTTGCCAGCAATATCCTACTTTTGACCAATACAAAACAGGCTTTCATGTAAAGGCTATCTCAGCTTCTAGTGAACCAATCAGCTTGATTTTTTTGGCATATAAGGGGCTGCCCTTGGCGAATATATATTTAAAATATCAAACAGGTACTGCGTAACATATTAATATTATAGTCATTTAAAATTAGGAAAAATAAGGCCTGTTGCACTGTATAGCATTTTATCAAATGTCACCTTAAAAAATTCTGAAAGAAATTAACTTTCTTTTAATTTTTAGGTTTTTTTTAAATTTGTTCAAAGTTAAAACTTTGATTTCATGTGCTGATCATACTACTAAGGTATCTCGAAAAATTTGCCTTGATGGTGTATATTTTTCATCATCTTTTTTTTAAAGAGATCATAATCAATTAAGAAAAGCCAGTGTTGAAGAAACCAGTTGCTTTATTAATGAGTTCTCGGGTGTGTTTGGGAAGCCATTTTGTACAGTAAGTCAATGGGGAGCTATTTTGTGGTGTGCTGCCTGCATTTAAGAGCACTATACCCTTACATTCTAACATTTTGCACTCCTAAGTACCGTAACACTCAACGAGAGGCAATATATAATTGGGAAAATTTTAAAAATGGCAAATAATTCAGTTTATGGTGTTTAAGTTACGAAATAGCTCAAAATTCGATAAAAAATTTATTAGACAGTAAAGGCCCATGGAAGACGGGACGTATTTGAAAACCATCATGCTGATATTTCTGATCCCTAATCCCACTGTGACATTGTGTAGCCACCCCATGTGAAAAATCAAGAAAGTTGGGCTATGGTCAAGTAAAAGGAAGAAAGAGTCATTCGACATTAACGAAACTCCCGGTTTGAATTAGATCGGTTCTCGCTCAAGATAGATTTCAGTGCCGTTGTCTAAAATTGGGTGAGCAAAATCGAGTTTAATTTTCTTAAAATTGTTTGTTATACCAATTTAATCATATTACAACAAAGTATTGAAAATACACGTCCACTGCAGGGTCCACTACACTAAATAAACTGGCGCCGCTATCCGGTGTTTCTAAAATCGGCTAAATGAGTACTTCAAAATGTGTAGAAGAGCAATTGGTGTATATTTTGTTCTAATCATGACTAATCATGGAGTTAGGTTTATTTAAAGTTGTTCTAATGCCATATTTGATTTCCACAGTACTTTGGTAAACATTTAAGGCTTTTCCCAAAAATTTGGGAAATACAAAACATGGCTCTCAGTGATGGGGCGGTATTACCTTCAACGCACGGTATCTCGAAAAATTTGCCTTGATGGTGTATATTTTTCATCATTTTTTGTTAAAAGAGATCATAATCAATTGAGAAAAGCCAGTGTTAGAGAAACCAGTTGCTTTATTAATGAGTTCTCAGGTGTTTTTGGGAAGCCATTTTGTACAGTAAGTCAGTGGGGAGCTATTTTGTGGTGTGCCACCATGTAAAGATCCCAGCATTACCGGATTCTTAGAAAATATTTACAGATGTCATTCTATATTCTACGAAAGAAACTTGAAGGTACTGTTGTTTATTTCAATCGATAATATAAAAACAACAGTTATGCTTTATTATTATGGATTTGGATGCAAATTTGACTGGTACGATTCATGATTTTTGGTTATATAGCTGTGGTGTTTCTAAATAGAAGAAAATTTATCATATCTGCCCTATTTTCCCATCAAATTTGTTATTTTTTTTTAGCACAGATTAAAGAAAGTATGCATATAACAAAACTGTAAACACTGTTGTGGTTCAGTGGGCCAATTAAGGACAATACTCAATAGCATTTCATTCAAGGGGAGCATACAAAATCTTGAAATTGAACCAGGTAAATTTGCATGAATATATTTGATAAACCATAACTTTTGTTCTATACTTATATAACTGATTGAAAGGAAACATAAAACGGTTACTTTAAGTTTATTTCAAGGACTATATATGAAATCTTTTCATATTTTCTGTCTTGTAAAGCCAAGATCTTTAAAACATAAAGATTGTAAGGTTTTTTTGGAAGAGAGGGGTACACTGTAAGATATGGAATAGCAGATTTTTTCTTACATTATCCTGTTTAAACAAACTTTCGACTCACAATAAAGTTTACTTAATCATCGTTCTGAAACAGTACAGAGTTCATCAAAACTCACTTTGCAAATTCAAAACTGAGCTTGACAAAAACCACATCAAACTTTCACTTTAAATAATATAAATATAGTTTTCCATCTTGAATAAAATTACAATCTAGATCAACTTTATGACATTTCTGGTCTATAAAAAACATATCAAAGAAGCAGATAATTACTTTTTTTAAACTACCTCAAACATTTTTATAACTCAATTTTGTTTACTTATGTACAAAACAACACAAAGATCAAGAAAAATTGTGTCATTCGGATTATATGTAAAAACACTTCTCCAAAAATCAGGTCAAAGAATTAGGTTATGGCTTATGGGTGACACCGGTGTATTTTTCACCTTAAATGTCAATTGGAAATATTGTAACAATCCAATGCATACTTCAACTTGTAAATAGACACATGAATAAATACTATCCTTAATTTTCTCTCCTCTTCTGTACCAGATAGCTCTACAAATGAGCAGTAACTGAATTAATCGAGTCGGAGTGTATTAAAGTGACTTCATTAACCTCAATACAGTAAGCTGACATGTTCTCTTTAACATATTTATGAACGTATCTCTACTTTGTTAAGGGTACTAGCCACGACTTTCCATTCAATAATTCCCCTCAAATATTTTTACTTTACTTGTTTGCATGCAAATAGATATCTGGATAAACAGTATCTTAAATTTTCTCTCCTCTTCTGTACTAGATTGGTCTACAAGAGCAGTAACTTCATTAAGTGCATTAAAGTGACTTAATTAGCCTCAACAACATGTGTACTGTTTAACACATTTACTAAGGGACCACTTTGAAACGTATCAGGCAGTTGACCACCTGGAACCACCAGTTCTGGCAGCTGATTCTTGAAATGGCTCCTTACTTCTATTCGTGAACTTACATATACTAAGTTAAGGGTACTAACTATGATTTGAAATTCATAAGGTCCATACAAATACTTTACTTTACAAGCATATGAATGATTTCAATACAGTATTAAAAAAAGAAATGCATAATGGGTAGACGCCAATATATTTCTTAAGCCATTCTTTTATACCAGGTGATTTGAAAGTGACTAATTTATTTCTCTTTTCACACCTTACCTTCTATAGTGGACATCTACCAAAATTTATAAATACTGTTTTTCTCAACAGGTTGAAAGGAAACACAAACATCAGCTCTCCAATATGGATGCCTCTAACAAATTTGATTCATCTTTGAAAAGTTAATTTGTCATATGAACTCAAATAATAGCATTCAAATACCAACAAACGGGTGAGGAAATGGCATAGTCATGCTTTTACTGCTCCTTGACCAGAATTCGATGTCCTTTTGACATCATTTAATTTAATAGTCAATTTTTAATTGTTAATTTTAAATTCAATAAATTTAAATTTAAATTCAATAAATGTACTTGGAAACAAAGATTACCTAAAGTTCTTAATTTCATGAAATCTATGCTAATTCCTTTAAAATCAACCATGCTTCTTTTACAATTGATCACATTACTAGTTGTATTGAACATATGGTGACAGGTTGATACTTGAGGTGACAGCAATTAATGTTCCATTTACAACTCATTACTACTGACAGTCAAAATAACCTATCTGGCACTCTGTAATGAACTTTTAAATGTTGTGAACTACAAACTGTAGTTTAGGACTAATTGAATAGATCGTCAATTGGAATTGTTTGTACCCATGTTCTGACACTGATTTTTAATGTAGTCAGCTTAACAGACATTTACCAGTTTGTCTTATTTTACAGGCATTTTTTCTTGTTTTTCTTTGCCAATTTGTTTTGGTAAAAACAAAATATGCGGACATAAGCCAGGATTGTCGGAAGGAAAATAAAAGTCCTAAAGCCCCTGATAAAAGTGTCACAGCCTGCAGCCCCTTAGTTATCAAAAATAAGAAAACAACTAAGCCCCAAAAGACAATAGTTATTCAAAATGAATTTGTACAGTAACATGTTCTGGTTATGTATGCTACGACTAAAATGAAATATATCAAATTAGATAACATTTATTTCTTCTTTTCTGGCTAAAAAGTGCTCCTGCCAAATACAATATTTGATTTCAAACTCCAGAAGTTGTTTAAAAAATGAAAATATTTGGCTTAGAAGGCTATTTTGGTTCAACTTCAGTCCACTTGATCCTCAAATCAGTTCAGTAGACCCCATATACTTACCATTTTTAAAGCTGAGTGACCCCTAAATTCTGAGCTGAGAACCTTGGGGTGTGGGGTGCAATACACTCCATGTTACCCAAGTTCATACCTTCTTATTGGTTAGGTTAGACATAGAGTGTATCGAGATTATTGGAAATTCATGAACTTCATTAATCCTTTAATCCCACTCCGATAATTATGTGCACTGTTTATGTTAATGAACTGAAGCCATTCATAGCTGTATGCAACCCTACTCACATTGATTAATTTAATTATTTGGTTTATTAGACAAAATAATAAAACTACCAATAACTCACCACAATAACACTATTAATTAATCAATCATTTTATTCAAAATATCTTACATAAATATATCAATTAAAACATAAAACATAACAATGATGTTCTAGGAATGGTCAAAAGACCATAAAGACCTGAAGGGACCATCCATGGTAAAACAAAAGTTTCAAATACACAAATGAAAAGAAAAACACAATTAAAAAACAAAACAAAACAAGCCAGGCACATTTAAACCCAAAGCTAACAAATTAATTTGCAACTGGCAATGATGTTGAATTCACGACTTTCTAAAATATGCTAGAGAGATTTACATCTACATTATTCCAAAAAATTGGTCCAGCTGTACTAATTCTATGGTCTAACAAGTGTTACTTTGTTTTGTTGTCACTATCGTCCGAGGTATTCCGTGTTGGTTTATTTCTAATTATATTCTAATAAGACACTGAAGAAATGTTGTTGTTTTTGTACATAATACCTGGTTCAAGCTAAAGTATATCACATATATTTAAAACATTGTGTTTCAAAGATAGTGATCCTGTATGGCATCTTTAATAATGCTCATATGAAATTGTTCCTTTATTGCCTTTTTTTTGTAATGTAATAACTTTGTCTTTGCATGTATTATCCCAACTAGCAATACCATAACTAAAGCAATACTATAAAGTGTTAAAATTAAGCGCCCCCGTCGCCCATGACTTTTGATTTTCTTAGCTTATTGGGTTTGTTTTTGGTAGATATCAATACGTCCACACAATTTGGCTTAAATATGGGTGTGTTTTTTATTATGGCCATTTGTTGAATTCAATTTATAAACCAGGAAAGCAAGCATGTGCTCTTTAACCATTTAACATGTTTTTGACAAAATACACTTGAAAAGACTTTTAGATAGTCACATCCCTTGAATTTTTAGGCTGTTTTTACCAAAAAAAATGAATCAAAATCTAATAGTATTGCCTACATACGGTTGCTCTGGCAAAATGAGCGGAAAGTAGCAAATGAAGATTTTGAATAAATGGCTTCTAAAGTAAAAATATAGTGAAAAGGTTGAATTTTGTTTTTTGACATAAAATGCATTCATGCATAAGACTTTACCTATATCTCTAGTGTGGAAGTAAATTGTCGTGAAGTGCAATTATTCATGGTTAATTGATAAAGTTTTGCTAATATACACAATGCATTCAGTAGCTTCAACATCGATTTTCGGCTACTTTTTATTGACAGACATTCACTGGACTGCTTTACATTTTGATATTTAAATGAAGAATGGAGAGAAAAAAAGTAACATATAATTGGAACTCTGGGATTATAGAGAATTGAAATATGTTATAAATTCAATTTTGAAATTTGTCACTTCTCTCATTTTGTCAAAGCACCCCTCACAATTAAGACATTGTGTTTCGAAGACTATGGTCCTGTATGGCATCTATAATAATGCTCATATAAAAATGTTCTCTTATAGCCATTTTTAAAAATTTAACTATTTTATCTATATAGCATTTGCATGTATTATCCCAACTAACAATACCTTAATTAATGCATGGTAATATCAAAACACAATATAATGAATATAAACTATATATTTGGTACATAATGTTGAAGCATAGTAAGTATACCTACATTTCTAGAGAACAGTCTTCCAAGTCTATTTTTGAATAATTATTAGTATAAATTACTTTAATTTACTCTGTAAAGAGTGTCATTAAGAATAACACAAATTTCATTTAAGCATCATAGTTTTGTTTTGTTTTGTATGTTGGAATTACCTTCCAATTTTTAAGAAATCAAATCAGTGAACTTACGTTATTACCAAAATGTGTAGTTCTTAAATGTAATTTGTTTTATTGACACTTTGTTCCAACCAATTATTTATCTCCTTTACTTCTATATTTATTGTAATCATTTTTGCACCATGATGTGGATCGAAATACAGTAAAAAAGTATTATTTGTAGTTTCCCAAATCGATTTATTAAATTCAACAAGATGATGCTATTAACAGATACTAAAATCTCTCTTTTAATCTCTTTTTTTTTGCAGGTTGGTGACTTATGTAATTTTATATCATCATATGCTGAAGTATTTTCACCATTGTTGGCACACTTGGAGGAAATATGAATAGGCAGCGGTTGAAATACCCACATGATAGTCAACCCAGGGTTAGGCAACCCCGGGTTGACTAACCTTGGGTTGTCTTCCTCTTAGGTTCTATATGTAGAATATACTATTACTAGTATATATTTATATATATATAGCAATATGCAGCAGTGGAATTACTTATATAGTTGCGCAACCCTGAATTGCACAACCCTAGGTTGTCTTCCACTTATTGCTTAGACTCTATACGTAGAACATACTACATTATACAACTATTAAACATGCCTAGGCTTAAATATATCAACTGACTATGATTACCCTGGGTTGACAAATGAACTTTATTAGCAACTTCAAGTTGGTAATTACGGAAGTGAAGATCACCAGGTTAAACAGCAGCACCCGTTTGATATTTTGCCGGGTGTAGATCCAAAATACAATAGCCGACAGTCAGCAGTGTGGATTTATGCGAATCTGGAGAAAGATAATACCACACTAGCCGAGTGTGATTGTTGTCAATGCCACCATTTCCATGCCCAGGCCTGTCCATGCCTTCGTGTGGTTAGGCTTATTGTTGCAAAGAACGTTGTTCAGAGAAGTTATTCATCTAATATGATATTGACTGTATGGGAAATCAGAAACACTCTCAACTATGATTACCTAGGTTGGCAATGAAATTCAATAACAACTTCAAATTGTCAATTATGTGAATGAAGATCACTTAGGGTGAACACAGTATAACCTGCTATAGAATATAACCCATTATGCTGTTTGACAAATGAACTTCACCAATAACTTCAAGTTGACTAATGAACTTCATTAACAACCTGAGGTTGTCAATTATGCAAGTAAAGGTCACCCAGGGAGAACATTGTACAACCTGCTATAAGACAACTGAGTACATTCTGATTTATTTGCTTTACACTACTAGTAATAGTATGTTCTACATATAGGAACCTAAGTGGAAGACAACCCTGGGTTAGGCAACCCGGGGTTACCTAACCCTACCCAGGGTTACCTAACCCTGGGTTGACTATCATGTGGGTATTTCCACCACTGCATATGAATAGACAGTGTATAACTTACATTTTGGACAATTTCTTTTAAAAATTTGAATGATTGAATTTCCAAGTAGATAGAAAAGGTGCTTATTTAATTTAAACATCATGAGGAGGCCCCATATCAAAATACCACTACCTTCTTTTGGCTTTTTGCCAAAAAGCATTTCATTCTCAAGAATAAATATGTGAGTTTGAGCCCGCTTGTGCCAACATGTTGTGTCCTTGGGCAAGGCACTTTATCCTCATTGCCTGCCTGGGTCAGAAGTTTGTTGTGACTTTGTATAATTGTTTCAATGTTGCAACATTGGCATTGATTAAGCTGCGGCCTATAGATTGAATTGGGTGTGTTTTGGTGTGATTAATAATGTAAAAATTCAAGATTTTTGACCTTGAAATAAAAATGATTATCATTATTATTATTGTTTATTACAAAGCTAAGCATATTATAAATCAATTATATTAAAAAGAAATATCTAAACAGATTTTGGCTCTTTTAGAAGAAGTTGTTCCTGGTTGATGACATCTATTTGTTTCAGCATTTTTATTGCAGACTATTTCCCAACATGTGATAGCACAGGAATATAATTATACAAAGTTACATAAAGTTATTTGGAATTTACACTTCTTACTATGCATTGTTTGACAGCAGTGTTGCGTAAAGGCTTTAGTAGACTCTCACTCATCGATACACTCAACAGAATGAACGTAGTGAACTTTATTTATTAAGCTCCCTTTTTGGTGAAGCACTTTACCATTTGGACGGTTTCAAATGAAGCTTCTATTATCTAATACAAATAAGATATATTCCTAATGATAGTTAGATCTTGTTGTCTTTAAAATTTAAGTGATGTTTAGCCATATTTCTTCATGTTGAAAGCACATCTTGGCATTAATAATAGAACACAGACAATGTGGTGCTACTTGTCACCATGATAAAATATCACCTCCATAAAAGATAACCTCGTGTTGCAAAACAGTTAACAAGGGAAGTAAAGAAGCACACTATGGGAAATCCAAGCAATCATGACAAGATGAGGAGAACCTCACTGCAGGGGGAAATACTCTTGTATATATAATATTTTAATTTGTTTTAACTTCTTTGCCACTTTGTTGAATAGTTTAACAAATTAAGGAATAACATTTCAAAATCTCCCATACACAGTGAGTATTAAAATGAAATAAGATTTTCCAATAACTACATATGCATATATTATGTAACTTTGGGTTGTATTAACTTTAGGTTGAATTATTTGTGATCTATATAGAATAGATTACAAATAAAAATGTTTTAAATGATTTGTGAATTCAGTAAATTTTGTATAAATCCAAGAACAAACCTTGTCAAACAATATCAATAATAGTTGGGAGAATGAAAAATAAAGACGATTTGGCTTTTTTCACTCCTAGCACGTGGCACACATTTAATCAGTGTGGCTACTTCAAAATTTTGAAAATATATGCCTTTTATGGCTACAAATGCTAAATCTGTAAGGTATTAAAATGTTTGATTAGTTTTCTTAAGACCAGTGTATTCTTTGATAAATACAGTGTATTATTGGGGAGGGGTCTTCTGAAACACACAATCTTCTTAGAAATTCATAGAATTTTAGTACTCGGTATATATATTTGTGTTGTGTATTATTTGTGTTAATTTTTGTGCTCATTTTTGAGATACCGGCATTCTAAAAGTCCATTTCCCATAAATTCACATGATTTACAACATAAAGTATAGGGGAAACTCAAATAAATGAAATTAATGTCTATATATGTGCTTTTAAAAAAAGAAAAGAAAATGCTGAATAGAAAAAACATATTTAATCAAATTTGATGGCACATCTGCATGAATGTCTGCGTCTAATAAGCTGTTGTGCAAGGATGCTGGCTTTAACCAAGCACATTTAATTTCACTATGAAAGAAAGGATTATCCAACAGTTGAAAGCAACTGCATCTCAGAAGAAACCCATAACAGTCAAGTGGTTCATGGAATGGCTTACAAATTAAAACTTTTCATTAAAGTATAACACATGCCTACCATTTATTCTTTACATTTGAAAGCATGCTGTAGCATTTCAGCAGTTCTGGCTATCTTTTCCCTTGGCTTTCCAATTAGCTCCCCTCTTCTCCTTTCTTCTTCATCTATTCTCAACCAATCTTCATATAGAACTGGTCTCACATCTGGTAATGAAATAAAAGAACAAAACATATAAAATAGTGTGCGAAACATACAACTAGATGCTACCCTTCAGCAAAAGGGGTGTCCTTTATATGCATAGATATGCATAGATACTTGTATTTCTGATACCTCAATAGAAAATAAAAACATGTTGTACATCAGCATTAGATTTAAAAAAAAATTAGTCACAAGATTTAGTTACATACAGTAAATTAGTGTAGTAGTGTTGCTTGTAACTCTTTATCTCAGAGATACTTAATACAGTTACAGAAACTTTTCTCTTAGTAGATCCTAATACTTTGAAGGAACAAAAAACAACCCACTTGTTAATTAATTGCTAATTTGTCAATTCCTTTTACAAATGCAAAATATAATTTACCAATTAAGGTTACACTTGCAGCTTTTATTGCATAATCCAAAGAAGATATCAGGACCTTCCCATCATGCCTTAAGGGTTTAGGGATGAAACATAGCACAATCAGCAAACCTCAACCCTATTATACATTTCAGATATGTTTTGTCCCTAAACCCTCTCATAACAACCTGTACAAAAAATCCCATTGGAAGCTAGGCATTTCGGTATTCAAACATGCTACAGAGTTGTTCATCGCTAATCAACAACGATGCATCCATGCGTCTGCGTATTTTTTATCGCGCTCGGGTGGCTAAAGCCACCCGAGTGTGATAAAAATACGCCGCCGCATCGGATGCAGAGTTGTTGATTAGCAATGAACAACTCTATAGCATGTTTGAATACCTTTCAACAACGAAAATCTTCCTGAAAACGTATAATTAAATTCTAAATGTTTTCAATTTAACAGATACTCATCTCAATAAAAATACTTTGAAGAATCTGAAACAAAATGCTAGTTTTTAAATTATTGTTGCTTTGTCGTTTGCAACTGTTCCCAAGCGCCAGTCCTTGCACGTACTCAAGTTCCCGACGCACGATGAACAGTGCACCAATTTATGTACACTGAGTAAACCCACCTCCGTGTACGCTGTGCTGTGCGTGATGCGCTTATTTGAATATCAACTGTGGATTCATCACAAATCAACAACGGTACGCTCCTGTATACGGAGAGATACAGTGATTTGTTGAAGGTGGGAAAGTCCTATTATCTTCTTTTGCATGATCCTGTACTCTGACAATGAAAGCCTACTTTGACTGAAAATTACAACTATAAAGTTTGTTAGCAACATTGGTTTCATACACTTAAATAGGTTGATAAATGTATATACGAGTATTGCTTGTAGTCACGAAACATTAGCACTGGGCCATATTTATACATATCCAAAAATTTGAATTACAAAAGTCAGTGTAACTAAAAAATGCATACAGAGAAAAATCAAATTACACAGATTATTATTATTATGTTAATATTAATACACAGGTTCATACATCATAATCTCTCAAAAGACTTTTTAACTTCTTTTTTGATTATTCACTTTTTGTGAAAATATCTGCTATACATAAGTGTGGATGTGATAGGGAAACGCTTAGGGACTACTTCAGAGCTAAACAGGCACTTGTCTGACAGGAACAACCGGTTGCTATTGTTCTAAAGAAGAAACCGCCGGTTTTTAGCAGTCAGCCGCCGGTTTTTAGCAGTCAGCCGCCGGTTGAGTTTTGAAACAGCCACCTTATTAGTAACACAGTAAAATGGTACACCTCCACTGACTGAAAATTCTTTTGGGTTGTCTGCAAATGGTGCCAGCTGTTAACATTGGTAATTGAATCACACTTGCAGGTATTACTTGTTCATCTGCATTTCATCCTCTTCAATAATTCAACAGAAATTTACGCCTATGTGTAATTGCTAACAATATATGTAAGGAATGGAATCTTTTCCTTGAAGTTATCGTAAGTTTAACTTTTACATAGCTGAACAGATACATCTACCAAATCATTTACCTGGTGTGAACACAAGAGCTGTATCATTAGCTGAATCACACTTACAGGTGTAAATTATCTGCTAACTTTTCCAAGTTTACAATTGAATACTAGAGTGCAAAAAGAACCAAGTTCACTATATTCATATTTGAGACAAAATATTGTCAAGTCTATTTGGCTTACATAGTATACTTATTAATGAATGTCAATGTAAAAAATGTTTCTTTAACAGTATATGTCCTACATGTCCTTGCAACCCTTTGCAATTTGTAAATTTCAACATTGGACTTGGGTCATTGTTGCATTCATATTCATTCATACTCATATCGCAATCAATTAATATCTTGGCATGTGGATACAACATTGACTAAATTTTCCCCATGCAATTAAAGGGTATCAATTGAACATAGCTGTCTCTGTGGGCACTAACACAAATCTTGCCAGTAGCATTGGCATATATAGGCAGGATAAATGTCACTTTTCATTGTTTAAATTCCCATCATTGTTAGATAAGTTTAGACTCTATTGTGAAAAAAATATAATATATTAATTCCTACTTGGAAAATTAAAACTTAAATTGGCCCAAAGATAAGTTTATAAGTACTAAAAATGTTTAATAACTTCTTAAGACCTTAATTACATATTTTTTTAAATCAGTTCAAAAATACTGATTGTCTATGGCTTGGTATTGAAGCAAAAAAATGCAAAGGTTGTGTTCGAAAATTCAACCATAAACAAAAGTCTGAATCTAATTTCACCACTATGGCTACCAAAATGGGATCATGCATGACTGTATAAAACAAAAACAATAAAAGCCAATCCTTGTTTATTTGTGTTTGTTTGGTTTACCTTTTGCATAGATTAAATCAAACATAAATAAGTCTACAGTAGGATTGAATATCTTTGATAATGCAAACACATTGTGAGAGTCAAAGTTGTTCCATTACAACCTTTGAAGAGCCTTAACTGCACTATGTTCATTAGGGCTCAGTTATACATCAACGTATTGAGCTACAGCATGTGCCGAACGTATAATTTTTGGGGCATAGGTATCATTGGTCAAAATAGTATTTAAGCTTTAAAATGACACCTTGATTTTGGTTATTGGATGTTCTGTTCAAAAGTTACATCCAAATTCCAAATTACACCTGTCATTAAATGCATTCGAGACTAAGATTTAAGGTAAAGCTAATGGAAACTGTATGACTGATGGTAGGAGAGTTATTTTTGACAGTTTAATCTTAACAAAACCCATGCAGTAATTTCAAGGTTCCCAAGATGATCCTCCTATATGAGTCTATATACCGATGGTTGAGAGAAATGAGATAAGGAGTAGGAGAAAACATAAAATGATTAATCTGTGCTTGAAGCGCTGTCTGTTATCAATTCTTTACTATTTTCTCTGACAGCTGCAACAGGCATTACTATTTGTAATTTTGGTCAAAATTTGATGTACAGTTTAGTTTAATGCAGGTTGGAAGTCAAGGAAATGTACAAAACCCATAAATATCGTAAACTACACTTCAAATGGGTACATTACTTGGTCTAAAGCAATATCTCCATCCCATACATTGTGCAGCTCTTTGCATGTTTTACTGAAATCCCAGTATGAAACAAAAGACCTGATAAATCACCAAATATGAGTTGAATCATATCACATGCCTTGTGGTTGTTGATAAGAGATCAAGAACGACTCTCATCTTCTCTTTTAATTCTTGTAGTGATAAGTGACAGGTCACATATTGGGTCCAAAAATCAAAATTGAATTTTTGATATGACTGGAAAGCTTGTTTAACCAGCTTTAAGATGATATCAAAATTTAAGGCATAGGACATTCTGTAACAGAGCTAGGACAAAACAAAGAACTACTTATGTCAGAAACAAATCTACCCATATGAAAAAGTAAATATGCTACTTGCTAGGTATAATTTTCATGCGCAACCATTTCACATTTTTACTTCAACGACTTTCATTGCATTGGACAAATTTAACCTGAATAAAGATATTCAACTACTCATATTTTAACAAAAACAGTCCTTTTTCATACATGCATGCAGTTAAAAACACAATTTTATTACAAAAAAAATTAAAAATGTTTTTTTTATTTAATCATTATGTAACTTTGACGAAACTGATGATCAACACATATGTTGTAAATGAATAGAATGCAGATGAAGAATGTAGGTATCATAATCTGTATAAGGCATTTACCAGAAGAGGGTTCAATAATCATTCGTGAAAAACTATGCCAAATTTGGTCAAGTATAAACTTGGATTAAACTCTGACATTATCTTTATTGAGACACCTGCTACATATATACTGAATTTTGATTTTAAAATCCCTTCTTAATGAAATATTCATTGATTTAAAACTCACCTACGCTGTGTTTCCACAGTTTACAAAACATGGCTGAAATGAACGCTTGCTGAATTCATGTTTTCATAACTATGACACCTGATCTACAGCTGTACACTTTCAGCTCAGTAATATACAACAAAAACTTTGAGAAAAGCGAATTTGAAATTGTTATGAGATAAATTTACATGACATTTGAGAGTCAATATTCAGTTAAGTGAGTGAAAAAGTAAGTCACCTGTAAACAAAACACCGGATTTTTGGTTTGCATCTTGATTTACAAAATCAAACAGAGAAAGTCTTGCTTTAGGCGTCAGGTTGAGTATTTGAATCTAATTTGTTTTCTCGTAATCTCTCACTTTCTTAAAAAGCTATTTGATGACCCTCTCTGGTAACTACATAAGTACCTAGTATAATAAAACATAGCTAAATCTTTTCATCTTCTTGTAATTTACAAAAGTCTTTTCACATTCTTTCAACTGTGCCCACACTTTGTAAATATCTAGAGTACAGCACTAATTTTCTTAACACTCACTCTTGGGAAAAGCTTTCCTCCTCCTAACTAAAAAGTTTTGAATTCGAAAATCAATTTATGTTCATCTAAATGGTGCTATAATGGAAACAAGAAATAATTGAAGTTGTTTCTTTTTAAAAAAGTTAAACAATATATTCTATAAATAGTGCATGTTTTTATCATCAAATAATAAAACCAGAAACCAATAGGAAATATCAGCAATGAAGAAAAATAGGAAGATGATAACTACTGTGTTATGGTTTATTCAGTGTCTGTCGATATGCATCGTTCGTCGTTCATCAACACAGAGTAGCCTTTACATGCACAACACAAAGGAAACAACACGTGTAAAAGTATGTGTATCAATTGGCATTGATGGATGGATATCGTCAGACTCTGAATACATATACCAGTAAAGGTCATGACAAGCCCCAAATATAATTGAAGGTTCTGATCACAATGTATACAACTTGCAAATTTTCACAGCGCCAACTGCGGCCAAACATTGTCGTTGTAAGTTAACCGCAGCGTGACTGATGGTGACCTTCACCAAAACAACACCCATTATTAGAAAGTCTGTGCGATCGACATACATGTGCAAGCATGAAACCTATTTCACATAGATGACAATGTAAAATGGTTTCAAGTTGGCACATGATTCTAAATCGCACACAACACTGTACTCGGGTTCATTTTGCGGGTACACAAAAATGAGTGATAATTTCATTGTCTAAATTTTTGGTATCCATATCAAAATATCTACCATACTCCAAGGCTGTTAGACAACTAGTTGACTAAAAATCTTTTGATTCACAAATAGGAGAAAAAATGGTTTGTTTTCATACTTTTCATGAAACAATCTGTTTAATCTTTCACAAACATAAAACGGTAGCAATAACGTGAAAAAAATTTAGTTTACTAACAAGCCCTATATGTCTCCTACAAACCTTTGTCTTTAGATTAAACTTTATTATTAGTAATTAGACGCAGTACGTTCACCCGTACAAGTGGTAAAATGAAGAAAAAATGCCATAGAAAAGTATACAGATAAGCTAACCTCTCGCCAGTTAGGGAGTCAAGTTGGTCAGCGACAACGCAACTGGAGATTGACCAATCAACGAAGCGAATTAGTTCAGCATGTGGCGCTGTGTTCAGTTGTATAGTGTTTAAACATAATGAAAAAGATGTGTGATCTGTGTCATAATTTTGGCATCATGTTATAAGCTGCAAATATAACCAGAAATCACCAACAAGCGCCACCTCAATTGGTGGTTACTTGCAAGTGCTGGTTTAGAACATTCAGATATATTTAGAAATTTTGTTGTCATTTCTTATTTCTTCTGGATATTAAGCAAACCCATGAAGATGCAAAGAGATATGCAAGCAACTATTTTGGGTACAAACAGGCTGACCTAGGTCCTTATTTATAAAACACTGATAACTCTAGCTGGCAACTAGCCCCATGTGTACTTGTCAAATGTTGATAGACAATAGGCTAGTTGTCACCTGGACTTACCAGGGTTTCATGAATAAAGGCCCAGGTATTTACTAGGTGGTTTTTAGTCATCCCTAATCAATGCATCAAATATAGGCTTTGGATGCAAACAGTCAACTTAAACTACCGTGTGTCCCAGAATATTAAGTAGAAAAATATATAAAAATGTAAAAGTGTCATTGCATAGCTCATAAAGCAGACTTTACGTACTGACTTGAACATTGCTAATTGTGAAATGGTGTGGGTAGAGTGTAAGTTGAGAAAGGTGAATTTGCTATTATGCTTATACTATCGCCCTCCCTACCGTACCACCAACAGCCTCCCCCAACTGAGTGCTAGCATTGCTCAAGCTACTTCCCGTGCTCCTACCAAAATGCTCATAATGGGTGACTTCAACGTCAATTTGTTAGATCCTTCTCATTACTTATTCAATGAATTGCAAGACCTCAAATCTAGTCATAATTTATCTCAATTCATTTCTGATCCCACATTTTTTACTGCCACCAGCCACTCTCTCATTGACCATATATATGCCAATGATACCAATATAATCAATAATATCAATCACCTTTCTCCACTTGGCGCTTGCCACCATAGTGTGATTCATTGCAATATAAATATCCATGTTTCTGATCCCATACCCACTACCAGCAGATCCATTTGGTTGTATAACAAAGCTGATTGGGCTGCTGCCAATAGAAAATTGTCCTTGTTTACTGTTGATGATAATGTCACCATTGACAATGCTTGGGATAATTTCCACCACTACTTCATGGAAACCATGTCCGAATTTATTCCGAAAAAAGATGTTCGTTGCAAAAACAACGACCCTCCTTGGCTTAATGCTAACCTCAGATACTTCATCAAGAAAAAACACATCCTGTTTAATAGATGGAAAAAAACAAAGAAAACTGATGCTTATCTCAAATATAAGACTGCTAGAAATACGCTCTCAAACCAATTGAAATTTGCAAAGCAAACTTTTTTTGCAAACCTCCTTAACAAGGGCTCTCCATCTAAATCATTCTGGGGCTTTGTTAAATCTCGGTCTGGCCAATCATCCATTCCTGACACCATCAATTACAAGGGAACCTGTGCTTCTTCACCTGTTGAGATTGCCAACTCATTCAGCCAGTTTTTCTCTGAATGCTTTAACCGGGATGTCACTGCAAATTTCATTGCTCCCCACTATAACATAACGTCTTCTCTTTCTCACTTCAGGTGCAGTTCCGGTGAAATATTGAAGTTAATCCGCAAGCTGAAAAATACTTCTGCTGCTGGTGTTGACGGCATAACTGCTGTGATGCTGAAGAACACTGCCTTTTCTGTCTCGCCCATACTGTGCAAGATTTTCAATCTTTCCATCTCCACCGGTACAACACCCAGTGCATGGAAGCTTTCACGGGTAATCCCTGTCTACAAATCTGGTGATCGTCACTCTGTGTCCAATTATCGCCCCATATCTCTTCAACCTATTGTTGGCAAGACCTTGGAACGAATCATCCACAAACACATGCTATCTCATCTTAACATCAATAATGTCTTGACTGACCACCAGTTTGGATTTCTGCCCAAATCTTCCACATCCGATGCTCTCTTAACAGCTCTCAATGATTGGTACAAGCATCTTGAGAACCGGAAAAGTGTTGCTGTTGCTTTATTCGACCTAAGTAAGGCTTTTGACAAAGTCCCTCATAATCCTCTTTTGCTCAAACTTCAATCTGTTGGGATTACTGGTCCTCTTCTATGCTGGCTAAGATCATACCTCTCCGGTAGAACCCAATCTGTTTCCGTCCATGGCATCTCTTCTGAACCTGTTCCTGTCCTGTCTGGCGTACCCCAGGGTTCTGTTCTCGGGCCTCTTCTTTTTCTGATCTACATTAATGACCTTTCTCTTTCTTCGTTTTCTCCTAATAGCTCTTTGGTCCTTTATGCAGACGACACCACCTTGTACAAACCCATTTGTGACGACATCGACATCAACAGTTTTCAGACAGACATCGATTCTATCCATCACTGGTTTGTTAGCAACCACCTCACTGCCAATGCCAGTAAGACGAAACTTATGGTTATCTCCACCAAGAAGAATCCGTTTCCCAACCTCGAATTCACTTTAAACAAACAGGTGATCGAAAGAGTTTCCTCTGTGAAATTTCTGGGTATTAACATTTCTGAAGGTCTGTCTTGGAACGTCCACATTGACTCCATCTGCAAGAAAGCCAGGAGAATCATCGGCTATATTCACAGAACATTCAACAGTGCATCATCTTCCACCCGGCGGTTTCTATACCTTGCTCTTGCCCTGCCTACCCTTGAGTATGGAAGCATAACATTTCATCCGCTGAACATCACTCTTACCAACAGGCTGGAATCCACACAGAGATTTGCATGCAGAGTCATTCTGCAGTCTTGGAACCTATCTCATGAAGACCTCCTTGCTGAATCCAATCTGCCTTCTCTGTCCAAGCGCCGTGACATTGCTGCTTTGTGCCATCTTTTCAAGATTCTGAACAACTTATGCTCCTCTCCGAACCCCTTTAGACCACACCCAAAACCCACTCTTCGTAACCTCAATAGTCTTTCTCTTGATCCGCCTTTCTGCAGGCTGACTCTTTCCAAAATGTCATTCTATCCATTTGTGCCCACCATATGGAATTATCTTCCAGAGGATGTTGTAAATGCCCCTCATTGTCTTCATTCAAAGCTGCTGTTTGCCACAACCTTTTGTAGCCAGGTTCCCTTTTTTTTGTCTCATTCGTCTGCCTCTCTCTCTTTCTCATTTTTTGTTGTTGTTGTTGTTGTCTTCTCATCTCATCTCATCTCACTTTTTAATTTAATCCTTTTATTTTTTTTTGTGTTTGTCCACCATTTTGATGTTTTTGGCAACCCTTTAATTTAGTGTTTCCACTATTGGGTGTGTCATGGCATTTTGCCAATTGTTATAAATAAATAAATAAATAAAATAGATATTAAGTTTGTTTTACTTCAAGTGATAATCTAAAACAGCTTTGTCAAATATTTGGAGGCAAATTTGTCTGGTCTGGTTTCACGATTATGTAAGTTCCCCTTGAATGAAGTGCTAATGAGTATTGTCTTTGATCTATTTAATCAACCATTACAAAAAATGTTTACAAATATGTTATGTACTTTTTTTTTTATCTATGCTGAAAACATGAATAACACTTTAATTGAAAAATAAGGCAGATATGACACATTTTCCAAGGTGACATACCTTTCTCCATTCAGAAACACTCTTGCTTTATTACAAAAAATCATGAAATCAGACCAATATGCACCCAAATATATGATAAAATATAACTTAGGTTATATACAGATTGAATTGAAACAATGAGTATCTTAAAATTAAACATATAAATGAAACCCTTACATAGTTTCTGACTATCTGTTAAGGTTAGAAAATTACATGCAAAGATTGTAATTTTTCTGCGACACCCTGTAGGTTAACACTTACCCAGATTGCATTTTACAAATAAACCCCCCCCCCCCTCTATTTTCTGAACAAAACAGTTACTTTCTTGCATTAGCCTTTAAACATTTACACACCCATAATTTGTCATTCTAAACAGACAAAATGTGATAATGATGAGCAGCGGTATTGACAAGTACAAAGATAATCAGATAAATAAAGATGTGCTTTTAAGCATTTCTACCACTGATGATAGCTTGGAGGAAAGCTGTCACTTTGATCAATTCAATTATCTGTCTCGGAAAGCTAGAAGGATATCTTCTTTTTATTGATAATATAACGGTGCAAATAGTCACGATTTTGTTATCATGTTGTTATCATTTGACACATTTATTGTGTAAGGAAAGTGTCAAAGGAAAACTGGGAGGGTACAATTCTTTAATGAAAGTTACAAGTCTTTATTTGTATTAGTTTTGTCATTATATATTGCATTTCGGATGGGGTGTGAAATGGTGGATCCAATTAAACATATTGTTGTTTTGTAATTATGCTTATGACATTTAACTGTATCAGTAACCATTGTAGCAAGAACTTTTTAAAGATCTAATTACAGACTTTACTAGGTGTTAACATCTCCTTTTGAATTGCTGTTTTGAACTTGCTCTTCTATTTCTTAATTTAATCAGCCTCTATTGACTTATGCATGTTGAAAATTTGAGGTTAAGGGTTTGAAAAAGGGCAGAGGTAAAAAATCATTCTCTATTCACAATTGACTAGGATTTCATGTACAAAAATAACTCCTTTTAAAAAGTCTTGACAGCTATAAATTCTCTTTTTACCACTTACATTGTTGGAAGGATTACAGATTAGGGTGTCCTTTTCATTCTCACAAATATCTACCACCGAAACCAATTCACTGTCAAAGAATTTTTTTCTCTCTAGCGCAGGCATCCGCAAATAGCGGCGCGCGCGCCACTTGTGGCGCGCCGTTCGCTCCCAAGTGGCGCGCGCGCGGCACCCATAAAAAAAAATAAAAAAAATAAATAAATAAATAAAAAATAAATTATTAACACTAACAAATCAAAATCTGGAAGATATCTTACCAATTGCTACCACTCAATACAAGCCTGATTTGGGAGCATTAGCGAAGTCTTCAAGGTGCCATTTTACTCATTAGGGCTGCAGGGGGGAGTAAAGATTTTTTTTTAAATATTTTGTTCATTTTTTTAATAATTTTGAAGTGTGATATTTGAATGTTGAAAACTGTATCAAAACATGCTCAAAAAGCCATTCTTTTCCACTCAAAAAAGTCTAAAACCCAAGAGCTTTCGGGGGCTCCGCCCCCTGGACCCCTGCCAGGGGCCCTAAGGCGGGCCCCTGGACCCCACCCGTTAGACGCTCCCTACGCTGCTTTGGAATGTGGCACTTCTGATTTTTATTTATTGCAAGTTGGCACTTCACAAAATTTAATTGAGAATGCCTGCTCTAGCGCAACCACACTATACACACAGCTCACAGCAATTTCATAACAATTGTTTGGTGCTCGAGTGCTATTTAAATGGGGAATTCAAACTGATGTCATGAGTAAGGGTCAAAACATAGTTGGCCTTCAAACAAAATTTTTACTACCAAACATTTGCTCATGACGTCAAAATGACGAGTGACTTCAAATAGAATAACTTCCAACACCAAGTTGAGACCCAATAAAATTTCACGCTAAATTGCACAACGTGTTAAATTGCCATATACATTGCCTCAAATGTTTGTTACCGGTTTATACTTTAAATTTGATCGCAAATATTTGGTGACGTCACGACCAAATTTTTGGTGGCAAAAATTTTATTTGAAGTCCGACTATGATTTGACCCTACTGTGAATAGCATCATATGATATGGGTTGTTTGCTTGGAAAATTGATCCGATAATGACATTACTTCAACAGCGAATACCAATAGATCTACAATATACTTCTCTGCAGGGCCATTTGTTTTAGTTGAGTGCATTGTGTTGCATTCAACTGATAATCAGTTGAATCTTGGGGATATGGTATAAAGAAAGACCAAGGCAAAGCTAACATCAGAACACCTTGCCCTACCTCTCTGAATCAACAGATATTAATGAGATAGCACATGTCCAGTCAGAGTGAATAATACCATCAATCAAACGTGACAGGATTCCTTAAAGCTAGGCATGTGTTACTCCTACTGATTGTGCAGACTGCTTTTAGCCTACTCGTTTTGCAATTGAATACGCCAGAATAAGAATATCAGAACTCCAATAGCTCCCTTCTGTTAAGTTATGTAAAATATAAATGCATATAAATCTCTGAAAATGCTTTCAAATCACTAGAAAGCATTTCCATGTCTTTATCCTAATCATAGTGTTACATTTGACCTTGTAGTTGACTTTGCTAGACATTGTTAGATAATTTTCCTAGCATATAGTTGCAGAGGGGAGCTCATGGAGTTGGGATGTTCTTGTAATGGCTGTTTAAATATAGCAACTATGTACTATAACAATTATCTAACAATGTCTAAACAGTCAACTACAAGGTCAAATGTGACAATATGATTAGGATATTGACATGGAAATGCTATTTTACTGATGTGAAAGCATTTTCAGAAATTTGTATGCCTTTTCATTTTATAAATATAATTAACAGAAGGGAGCTATTGCAGTTGGGATGTTCTTATTCTGGGGTATTCAATTTCAATGACACACTTTGTGACCTCTTTCTCTAATTCATCAAGGTGACACTTCAGAGTATCTTTTATCAGTTTGAACACTGATTCAGCACATGTCAAATTAGTTATACTTCTCCCGAAGACAAATAAGGGTACGAATACAACATCACATCCAACTGCCAGTGTAGTGTATGGAATAATTTGGTCATTTTGTATAGATGACTAAGACTTTGCTTTCAGTCAAAGTATCTTTAAAGTCTAATGTGCTTGCTCATTGCAGTTAAAAGCAACACAAATAAGGAAATTCATCATACTTAGAGATTTAATGAAAAGTTCAGTTGTTTGTGATAAGGAAAAAAGTATTATTATCAATAATATCACATAACTAAAACTGTTATAATATGTCTGCTTCAAATTAGGGGTGCTCTGGCAAAATAAGTGGAAACTCACCCTTTATGATTTTGAGAAAACAGCTACTGAAGTAAAAATTGGCTAAAAATTAATTGTTTTGTGGGAAATCAAATCGATACATATTCTTGTAACTATATGTAAAATTTGGGCAACATTTATAACCTGGAAAGTACAATTTTACCAGCTTTTATCAAAAGGTTTAATACTTCCTGTGTCCCTTGCATTAAGATGTTTTTGGTTCACAGATAGAAGATTACAATGAATAAAACATATTCAATTAACACTAATGACCGAAGAGTTAGAATGAAGGTTTGGTCAGTAAGTGCTACTTGATGGCAATCAAACCGTTTCTGCCTAATCACAAGTACCAACCCTATTCATATGAGAGTTCTCATCTATGTTGTTACAACCCATAGGGTCAGTAATTGTATGTTTAGGAAATGTATCCTGCTTCACCTTAAGTACTGATGTCCAAGAATTTACCATATCTATGAATCCTAAAAGATACCAAATGCATTTACTAGCTATTACAGTCAAGCTTATAAATAAAGAGAATTGAATGGGGTATTTACAGTGAACACAGATCCAGATCAATGTGCATCTTCAAGATCCAGATCTTATATCCAGATATTCAAAGAACGCATTGATAAGCATCAGCTCCAGATCAAATGCCTGTTAAGCCATAGTATAGATGTAAAGCAGATTAACAGAGATGCACATTGATCTGGATCTATGCTCCCACATCTTGATCCTTGCAAAAGAAAGAATAAACATCTTCAAAGTTCATATACAAGGTACTTTCTGCAATTAGGCTTGGCGTCCAAAGACATTCGCTCACCCGAGAGACATTCGCTCACGGTATTCGCTCCGACATATTCTCTAAAATGGAGAGACAATATTGCTTACAATTCTTGAATATTGGTAAAATCGATGTTAGCATTATTTAAATCAATGGTAACATCGATTTAATCAATATTCAAGCATTGTAAGCGCCTTTACCTCTCTATTTGACCAAATAAGTCAGAGCAAACATGACTCTCGGGTGAATGAATGTCTTTGGACATCAAGCCTTAAAAAGACAAATCCAATTTCACATATTACAACTCTTTGATAAATATAGAAATGAAATACAGTAAAACTGGCAGTATACCAATTGCAGGATAAATCATAAAAAAAAAATATATTTAATTTTAATGAATGTTTTGTAAAACATTGGATTAGATTCTTAAAACACACTTTACAAGCAGAAGCTTCTTTATCTAAAATCCAACTTCTTTACAAACCAAACAACATTTGCACAGAATTAAACAAAGATATCAACATTAGCAAATGAAATTCTGATTTTTACATTTGATTTGAAAACTGGGGATTTGCATGATATGAGGTTAAATACACCAAATCATTTATACTTATTAATAAAAAAACAGCAAAGTACATTTTACAATCATATTTTCAATCAGTTAGCTAGATATTTTAGACAGGTATTAATTGAGAAGTACCTTTTTATAGCATTTGTATTTTTATTGGTTTTAACATAAGAGCTTTTATCTTCAAAGATATAAATCTATATTTCAACATCATTCCCCTTCACAATTGATTATTTTAATGAACACGAGTGAAAGGACACAATGACTTAAAAGGTCAGATTTTCAAGATATCGTGCTCTTTCAAGAATAAAATATTCAGTTCTTACTTTGAAAGCTGTATTTTTAAGTCAAGAGTACCATGCAAGAGAAACAAATCTAACTACAGTAAAAACAGTGCAGTTTGTAGCATTTAACAAGCGCCCAATGTGTATAATTCAATTTGCCGTAATAAACCCAAGCCCCTGGACATTAAGTGTCATTGATGGGATTTTCCCTCCTCAAGTTATTTGATTAGACCTAACACTGGCTACTTCTTATTAGATTTCCACAACTTAATAGGTAATTATTGTAAAGACCTACGACAGGCTGACCTATATCTAACACAATTATATGGGATTTTGATACACTTGATGCTTGGGTTATAATTGAACACCATTTTAAAGTCTTTTTCATTCACATTCATTTGTGTTTTGTTGCCATTTATCAGGATAATGGTGAGAGAAGCAGTAAAAATAGCCATTTGCCTTAAATGTAATTCTTTTGATCCACTTTTAATTATGTTTGATACAACTGGTACAAATGTACATTTTAAGAAAATGCACTAAACATTTGTTTTCAGTTTACACACAGCATGAAAAGATAATAATTTATCACATCCAAATTTTTGTTGGGCTTTCTGAAAAGTCTTTTTGGTGATTTTATTTATTTATTTATTTTTTTTGCAAGAGTTTTTAGTGTTACTGGATGTGAAAGGTTTGTTAATCTGACCCTTGTAGCTCTGTAGGTACCGTTTGCTGTAACACGTCACATATAGTTGATCAAGCTTACTCAAATAATATTGTCTTCTGTCAGGTGTATATGATCTCTTAACATTTTCTTCATTTAGCAGGTATGTTATATTCATGCACTACTGTCTATATTAATCTATAATTCAAGGTGCCTTTATTCATGTTAAATCTATTCCCATAATGTAATTTCACTGAAACATAACTGGTTCATAGAAACTACCCAAATTGAAACATTTGACAGGTACATGTATTTGTGAAAGAAGCTTAGTAAATCAAGAGAATTTTTGATTTATCTCAATTGACACCTGTAATCGAGTTTGTGTCTACTATATACTGTAAGCATGCAAGCTGTGCAATTTTCTTTGAATAACTGTAGACATAGTAGCTGACAAAGGGTGAATTTTGTAAAGATTGTCTGATGAGATTTCTGAGAAAGATTTATCTTGACGTTTCAAGGAAATGTCTACCAGACAAAAAAAAAGATGGAATTGAAGAAATTAGTCAAATCTGTTTCTACAGCACAACTGGATATTGAAAGTGTGTGATTCTGCTTATATTGAACAAAATAAAAAAAATCAATTAAACAAAGGAGGACTTACGCAGAAAAGAATATCACAAAACCTCTGTCATACAATATGTTTAGGAGTTACCAAAAGTTTTGGGTGTATGCAGCCGGAGTGCAGGACTCCGAATCAGAAGATTGTGAGTTCGAGCCCCGCTACGGCCAATGGGTTATGTCCATGGGCAAGACATTTAATCTTGATTGCTTTGTTGACCCAAATGCATTTCAGAGCTGTTATGGGAATATTACAATCTAAAGGCAGATAGGGTCGAGTACCTAATTGGGTAGTACCCCTAGTTAATATGACCTGATAGTGACAAGTTGCAGCAGTAATAATGTAAAGCACTAGTGAATTGCGTAGTCGGAATTGACGTAGTTAGTTTATAAACGCTATAAAAAGCATCATATTATTAATATTATCATTATTATTTACAAACAACTTCTTAAGTAGTAGTAGCAGTAGTACATAATCAGAGCTCAAATACTAACAGGGCTCAATCAAAGTGCAGTTTGGAGAACCAAATTTAATGTCTATCCCAAAGTTTACAAAGCTAAGATAATCCTATAACGAGACAAAACACGGCACACAGAACCTACATGTATCGCATTTTGTAACACCGATTACACCAAGTTACACCATACTTGAAGATTAATATTTTTTAAGGGTGATTAAATATCAATTGATATCTTGTACAATTTGGACTTGTCAAATTATGTCATTTTGATCTATTGATCTCCAGTAAAGAGAATACATTTAGGTTCTCACAAATGCCAGGTTTTGATATGAAGAGTCACATATAAACAAAACACCAAATCAGTTCGGCGGAACTCACAATTCGGATACGTATTTGAATTTTGGATACCCACGTATCAAAATTCTAAAAAAACGTATTAGAATTATGATATGGAGGGGTATCCGAATTCTGATACGCCTGTCGCTGCCCAGGTAACAAAACGATAGCGCAAGCTGGCAAGTACATATCTTGCATCTATGATAAATGTATCTGTGAAAATATCATTTCCGTCTGTGCAATTCCAGCGGAAAAACTTCGAAACATGTCCCAATCACAGAAAGCAAAATAATTGGGCCAAAACTTTGTTTGAATTAGATGACAAATTATGATAATATTATTGACTTTTGTACATACAGCTATGGTGCGCGGCGAAGCTGAATATTAATTTCAGCTAATATCCCGTTTCAGCTGTTTTAATCCAAATTCAGATATGGGCATCAGAATTTTGATACGGCGTATCAAAATTCAGATACGTATCCGAATTGTGAGTTCCGCCGAACTGAAATGTGATATATTTGACTATAACCACACATATATTTAAGGCAAAACATATTTGAAAAAAGTTACACTAACGATCTTATAAGGAAAAGAAAAACATCAGAAATCCTATATTTATAAGCTCCCCAAGTTGCATGGCATGATATTAAACCAGGCAATGTGCTGACAGTATCTGTTATAGCTCTGAACACACATACAGGTGCATTTTCTATAGGTAAATCAAACTTCATTGTTAATTTAGTGTTTGTTTCCTCTGAGAAGCATTATTTATGTATGTTTCTCTGATTGTTTTGGCATACATCATTTTATTTGTACAAACCGCCATGCACCGGTTGTGTAAATGTAACAGAGCCATGCAAGATAAGTGAGTAAAGGTCAAGGCAGTTTGTCTGTACCAGGCACCATAAAAATGATCAGACTTCTATGAATCTTTAAACTCAGTGATAAATGACATTATTAGGTAGCTTGGTTAAGTGGAAAGCAATGATATCGTTAAAGGTAGGTATTCTGATCTGATGACAAATTTAACATATACTTTTTTCATATTTGAATGAAGGATCATCAGCAACATAATACAATTGTAAAGTTTCATACCTTGAGCCAAATTAATGCTACAGGCAAATATGTGCCTGAGTGTGGCGCATAGAAACATATAGGATATTTATTTTTGTTAACAAAATATTCAAGTAATTCCACACTTTCTGGTTCATATCTCTTCAATAATACATAATATGGGTGCAAAATTTTACAGGGGTTATGAGAATAATATGTGCTTTCATGTGGTATCAAAATCTCCAATTCGATTTTGTGAGTGAAAGTGATCTGAACATACACCTTTAGTCCTTCATCTGGGTGGATTTTCCTTTTATCCTAGTTGGACAAATAAAGGTTATCATTCAGTATGAAATAATTATAGATTAATTATGTGTAATTACTTGATGCGACTGAAATTGTACAAAAATAATGTACCGTGTGTTGAAGTTGGAGTTGTCTGCACTCATGAGGTGCAGCTGAGTGAGTTGGACAACTTTGACTTCAGCACAAGGTGAATTCATTTTGTACAATTTCACGAGTGCCAAGTAAAGAGCAGCATAGTTATTTAAAATATGTTTGCTATTTCAATAAAACAGGAAATACAACCATCTATCGTCCCATGTTAATCATTGTTATTTAGATTTACCTTTCTTTTAAAATGAAACTTGCCATATAAGCCCGAGCATGTTACCCGTAAGCATACATAGAATTGTACAACGCACTATGCGATATGATGCGTGCAACTAGACAAGATTAACGAATGCGGAATAAGTAACCAACTGTCCAATAAGATTTACAATTTCAACCCGTACTTAACACAGAGTGTATGAATACCAAATTAGAAACCATAAGCTAAAGTACAGGACAAAGTACTCAGGAATGCTTGAGCCAAATGAAAAAAATATGATTCCAACATAAATCCAGTATAATATACAGCATGACTAAGAGTAAGACTTATAATTATAAAACTTACTAGATAGGTGTTGGTGATGCATTTCTCCAGGTATTTATTGCATCTTGATTCAAAATATTTTTCATTATCGCTCTTACATCACAGCCTTAAGAAAAAATTCTGTCATTTTGTTAGGAATTGACCAACGTAACACTGGAACATGAAGAGCTACAGTGCTACAAGCTTACCTTTTTGACTGAGCTGTTTAATGACTTCTTGTCTTCCCCATCCTACAGGCCTACTGATTTCTATTTTGCCAGCTGATAGGTCCTTGAGAATAGTCTTAGCTGTTTCCATAGCATCATTCAGACTAGATAAAATGACTCCAGTTGGGCCATACTTTACCCATCCGCTGCAGTATAAACCTGAAAGAGTACAAAAATATTCATCATCATAGAGTGTCCTTTCTCCCATTTCTACACTACAATTGTCAATTAACCATGGTTACTAAGATATATTCATTTTTAAATGAATATATCTTAGTAACCATGGTAAATTGACAATTTCTTTGAAAGGCTTAGTTGTGAAACAAATTCAAATGCATTTTCTAAAATTAAATTCAGTATGCCTCATGTGTATTTCCACACAAATATACCATATCCACTCGTCCAATTCAACTGACTTCCTGAATTCAAATTGCTTTCACAAATTTGTTATCTCCTTCCAGTGTTCCAAAACTTGTCAATTTACTTTAATAATATGTTGGTTATATAAAGTATGATGAGTTTTCAAACTGTTAAAAGTGATGGTATTTATAACTTTAAAGGGTTTATCCGATGGCAAATAGATGAATTGGACGAGGGAATACATTATATATAAATTTGTTATTTCATTTTTATTTTCAACTATCCATAATTGAAACATATGGAAGTGACAGTTTGATATGTTTTTTATTTCTTCATTATGCTATATACAAAAGACACTCGTATACTTATGTCAAAATGTATTTCCTACTTGAATATGCTGACACACAGCACTTTGTATTAATTTCAACAAAGCCAATTATGAATAAGTTAATTTCAAGTTAGCATCAAAAACTTTTCCAAAACAGGGTAAACCAAATAAAAGATAGCATTTTCGATAGGTCCATACTCACAAATAAAGCTTAACAATTATAATCGATTTTTTTATTCATGACACCAAGCGCATATTGTTGATGGTAAGATTACATTTGGAGGGGATGTGTTCAGAACAAAACTATAAAGATGTATAATGCTCAACTTTGTTCAATATAATACAATTAGCTAGTTCAAATGTTCTGTCCCTTATGTCATTAAAGGACAAAGGATTTTGTTAACTAAATCGTAAATGACAAAAGAAGTATCAAATTAATTTTACCACACAAAAGAGGCCTGTCAATCAAAGTATAGGATAGACTATTGTCTTCGACGAAAAGCATAACACCTAGAGATTTTTAGTTGTGCTTTCTATCATGTAAACACAAAAGGACTGTCAAGGATTGCAATTTCTCAAGTGGGGATTATCTATACTTATTGACTCTAGTGAATAGAATAAGTAATGGGTTAACAAAATATTTTACTACGGATTACAAAATGCATTGTTATGTACGGACAGAACATTTGAACTGCTAAATGTCTAACCCTCATTAAATGATTTACTTTCTATAGAATACAGAAGGTTTTCTATCAGGTTCACTGAAAAGTATTGTCAGAAGGTTTGATGTCATGCTATCGATTTGGGTTCATTTTGGAGGACACCATATCGGCTTCTTTGTTTGATTTAATAGGCCTAATGGTTCGTTTGTTATGAATAACCAAAACTAAAATAAATGCCAGCATACATGTTTGAGCTTTTTAGTTGATTTTAAATGATATATTTTAATATTGTAGCCTTTAATGTTTCCTATTACTAAATCTCTATTATAGAGGTTTAAATCAAATAATTTATTTATAACATTGGGAATTATTCGCCAGCTTTGATTTTTCATATTTATTATTTTTTTTGTGAGAAAATGAATTTTGTTTTTTTATGACCATACCTGGTTTCGTTAAATCAAATTTCTATTGAATTGACTAGATAATGCATACAACCTTTCAGAATGAATGGATTCGTCGACACGCCCCTAAAACTTTTAATGAAGTGACAGGAATAAAACAAATCACTATAATTATACACTACTGTAAACCTACAGTACATATTAAGCAGTCAGACTTGAACAGAGCATCATCAAGTCATAGCACATCAGTGGTGTAGCCATATTTTTGGGTTGGGGGGAGCAAATACGTTTTTCTTCCATATTTTTATCCGGCGCATGCAATTTCTATCCAAAATGAATTAAATTAAGACCCAAAATAAATTAAGATTTAAAAACTGACAAGGAAAAAGAAGGTTTTCAGCAATTCTTAACAATTTCACACTTCTTTTCCCGTAATTATCTGCACTTTAAACTGTTTCATGTCTTTGCAGACTTGTTTTTCTTATCCTTCCTGATTTTCTTGTTTGCTTTCCCAATTTCTATCAGATTTTCTACCAGACTATCAGGGAAGCAGTCTAACCGGGGTCCGCTCGCCAGTCCGACGACTCGCTAGTCCGAAAGCTCGCTAGTCCGAAGGCTCGCTAGTCCGAAACGTTATTCAATAGGGAAAATATAACCTTGAAAAAGGCTCGCTAGTCCGATAAAACAGCTCGCTAGACCGTAGGTTCGCTAGTCCGAATATGAAAATAGGCTCGTCAGTCCGAATTTTAAAAGCAAGTCGCTAGTCCGAATGTTAAAAACAGCTCGCCAGTCCGAATTTAAATAACAGCTCGCTAGTCCGAATTTCAAAATAGGCTCGCTAGTCCGAATTTCAAAATAGGCTCGCTAGTCCGAATTCTGAAATAGGCTCGCTAGTCCGAATTCTGAAATAGGCTCGCTAGTCCGAATTTTGAAAACAGCTCGCTAGTCCGAATTTTGAAAAACTGTAATAGAAATATGCACACAATATAGCGAGCTGTTATTTAAATTCAGACAGGCGAGCCGTTTTTAACATTTGGACTAGCGAGCCGTTTTCATTTTTCGGACTGGCGAGCCTAAATTAAAATTCGGAGTAGCGAGCTGTCGGACTAGCAAGCCGTCGGACTAGCGAGCTTTCGGACTAGCAAGTTGTCGGACTAGCAAGCTGTCCCTGTCTAACCCTTGTTGTAGGCCTAAGCTGGCTTTGTCATTGTAGCACTACCTTTTAAGGGGGGAGGTCTGGGGTATATTTTTTTAACCAATTCGTTTAGATCAGAAAACTGAGATATAACCACAAACAAAAACTAAAGAATCTCTACTTTATAATGCTTTTTATTTGAGTTTGAACGGACATTCGGTTCCGAAGTTATGGTAATTTAAAGAACGGAATTCACAAATTTCTGGATGCTTTTCCTATACATTTGTATACAGAAGACACTCACCCTGTAATTTGTAGGATTTTCATTTAAATAAGATTTTAATAAAATAATTACATTTTCCTATGAAATAAATCAATTATTTTATCAAGATAATGCATCATGAATAATAGGCAATCAAAATTTTGGAGTTTGTCGTTTTTTTATGTATTTCTTTATTTTATCTCCCCCGGGTATATATATTTAAACCTGCTATATTTAAAAACATTTGTAACTCCGCTAGATTAAATCCGATTGTGACCAAAATTGGCTTAAAATGTGTGCACATTTATTATCTTACATATTATTATAGTCACTTATAATCTGAGTATCATTTTTTTTTTTTCAAATTCCTTTTTTGGCAATGTTCGAAGGCTTATATCTCGAAAATAGAAAAAGCACTAACTTGCAATTTTGAACAATCGTAACTCAAAAACTGAACGTTGGATTTGTACAAAACTTGGAACACATTTAGAAGAGACATAGACGGAGGGGCACCATGAAGCCGCTTTTTGAAAAAAAGTTTCCAATGTTGAATTATAAAGCAAAATTACATGATTGGTCGGTTAATGGTTGCCATGGCAACGATAAAAACAATCTGGCTTCATGGTGCCCTGCATATTCATATCCTACACTTACTACCCAAGTTTGGTACCAAGAGTATTATTTGTTTTTTAGTTATGATCGTTTAAGTGTTAAGCTAATCAGATGATCTATGCGGTTACCATGGCAACCACACTGACATTTTGCGCATTTTTCGAAACTTCTTTACAAAGGCTACAATATGGTATTTGACATTAATGTGTAGTAAATTGGGAAACTTGTGAAATTCATCTCAAAGTTCATGCCAATATACCCCAGACCCCTCCCTTAAGTTGCTCAGGTGTGTGGGAAGGAAAACAAAAGTGGTACAGGCCACAGCACTGGCCCTCAGGTAAAAGAGTATACCGTACAACTGCTGGTAACCAAAAGTTGGCAGGGTGTGGTAATTAGAAATTCTGAATTTCTAATTTTAAGTTTGGCTTTATTTTATTCTAGTTTATCATTTAGGGTTTTTAAACCTCAAACAGACCATGTATTCTTTCAGCTCTGAAGACAATCAAAATGTCAGCTTTCTCTCATTACCAACCAAGAGTATTATAAAAAAATATTGAATATTTGAAGTAAAAAAAAGCCACACTTGCTGTAGACCTAAACCTGGTCTAAATCTTAGTTTGGGCATATTTGTTACATGATAAGTTGCATACATCAGCGGTACTACACTTGGTGCATAGGCAAAATCAATATTTAATGTGTTGGTCGTTAAAAATTAAGGTACATCTCAAAGAGCAAAGCCATTGCAAATGTGAGGATTTCATTTTAATAATCATTCAGAAAATATAGAAAAGTAGACATAAAAACGGTTTTGTTTTGGGGGTTTTGTTCTTGAAAAATATAATTAAAAAATGTGTGTTCTTTTTGAGTATCAAAAATATATCAGTTGTTGGTAAAAACCAAAAAGTATGCACCACCAATACTGAAAACCTGGCTATGCCACTACACCCCTGCCCCCCCTCCTTTAAACATGTCCAATGACTTTTATCCAATTAATAACTTCCAAGATTGCGGACATTTATTCAGCAGAAATGTTACATAACTGAATTTGAGACAGAGGTCATAAGAAATCAGTATCACATAACAGACCTCTTATATTACCTTGAGAAAACACTTGGAGCTTATTTGCACTCAAAATTTTGTTTGCAATTGCTTCATTTGTTTTGTCAATAATGTTTTACTACCTGTAAATCCGGTGCTTTTGATGAATTAAGACTTCAAGTGGTTAATTCAATGGAGCAATTTTATATTATTGTCTCTTATACATGGTTATGACGCACGTAACCTGATTTGTAATTCAAATAAATTGCTTGTTTCTTCAATAAAATTTTTTTGTTAATGTTTTGTTTTCTCTTTCAATGAGCAATCAGATTTTAAATTCATAGGATTAATCAGATTATGAACTCTTTATTATCACTAACGATCTGAATGACTTTCAAGTAAAAGGGAGAAAGGTGGGTGGCGGTTTCGAGCTTATACAAAATAGAAATTTAAAAAAAATTGAGACAGATAGACACATCACTGAGTGAGAATCGGTCAATCACAACTTTCAGCCAATCACAGAATAGGACTGCTACATTGTCACTCTGATAACAGGAGAAACACGCATGCCCATACAAAAGGGCAGCAGACCTTGCTTAACTAAAGATATGTTCATACTAGTTTACTGCACTGCAAACTTTGCTGCATGGAGCTGCAGTGTTGGCATTACAAAAAAGCATGCTTTCACTTCTACAATTCCGTGAAAGATATGTGTCAGGAGAGATGCTTGCTAAATGTCATAAATTATGACACGTTTGTGGCAAAATATAATTAATAAATTAGTAAATTTATTGCACTACAGTTACAGCATATTATAAAGAGACCTGAACTGGTCTTTTCATACTCTTTCCCTTTCAGTGTTTGCTGAAACGCACCGGAGATCAAATGTTTGGCCGTTAAGATGTTTAAAAACTCAGCATTCAAAGAACAAATCCTTGAGAGCTAGATTCTCGTTTGTTCTGATAGCATTTTTGAAAACATTATCACCTCATAAATACAATACTACTTCCTAACAAACAAATCAAACTGGTTTGTGCAGAAGAGATTAGCACAAACTAATTTATTCTGACAGCTTTGAAAAATGATGGATCATAATAACAAATATGTCTATATGGCATTTCACTAAAACAAGATATACGAAAGATATCAAAAGGCTTTTAAGGCATCTTTACATAGTCATTAATAAAAATAAAATGGTTCTCCTACTTCAAACTAATTATCCACAGACCACCATTGCTGAGATCTTCTTCAATGAAAAAATGTAATTTTATATTTCGCTGAAAATCAACATGTTTAGGTCACTAATGGACCACTTCAAAACTCGACCGGCGGCGGTACCGGCGGTTCTGGGCGGTTGCTATTGTCATTAACAATGACAACCGCCCAGAACTGCCGCTTCCAGGCAGTCGGCAGTCAGCCACCGGTTGAGTTTTGAAGTCACCCCTAATGTTTTATTATATGTGATGTCATTCACTGATTGATTTCCATAAATTTGGTATCAAAGATGGACCTTTAATTACGATATAAACAATTTATTATTGGATGTGTAATCAAAGATTTGCTGGACACAGTAACCATACAATGTAGGGACTTCAGCATGCCACATGTTTCAATTTTCGCCATACAAGTTATGTGGTTAGCAAAGCAGGTTGCCGACATCTATCGTAATCTGTTAAAAAAAAGTAAAACTACTGCCTGCACCAATTGTATACCACAATTTACATAGGGACAATTAACTTTCTGACAAAAATTCATTGATATACCTCCTTCCCTTATGGGGGTTCTTCAAATTTTTTGATACCCCTTTTATCACACAATCAGTGTATTTGGGAGAACAGGAATTCACTATTTGACCCAATGTATGAGCAACATGAAGACTTCATTGCAATTTGTGACATATTTAACTAGACCACGCAGGGCATAGTTTTACTAACACATTTAAAT
The DNA here is from genome assembly GCA_000969725.1 of Ophiothrix spiculata. Classification (NCBI taxonomy): domain Eukaryota; kingdom Metazoa; phylum Echinodermata; class Ophiuroidea; order Amphilepidida; family Ophiotrichidae; genus Ophiothrix; species Ophiothrix spiculata. Next base: position 47,881 of record JXSR01S004869.1, read on the forward strand.
ATGTGAAACTAGTCACGCTACTGTTACATTGTACCCAGCAGGTATTTTGGTAACTATATAACATAGAACATTCATAGAAATAATTAGGGAATTTCCTATCTCAGGTAACTAATACATGGGTACATGCGTGTGCAATAACTTTATATCGTTACAATGTGCCCACAGGCATTTTGGTAAAGAAAATATATAACAAGTATTAGGGTATTTCCCATTTCAAGTGTTAAATACCATATCTATGCAATATAAATTACAGTGTGCTAAACAAGCATTTTGGAAAGAATAACACATCAACATTTCTAAATATGTCACAAATAAATAGGTCATTTCTTATTTCAGTTAGATATTATAGACAAATAAAGGGCTTTGTTGATGGTAGTATATATTCATTAAAAACTAACAGATAGGCAAGATATACAATGTGTCCCAGAATGAAGTTATCAAAACTTTAACGATTCATAATTCGAAAACTAAATAACTCCAGACCAAGCCAATTTGTGACGGTATTGTATAAAATCTTTACTTGCTTTGGTGCAAAATTAAACAAAATCCGTGCATTGGTTTTGAAGAAATGGACGTTTAAAGCTCAAGAGGAGTTTGGACATATTTCCCAGTTTGGAAAGGTCGTAAAAATCATGTGGTTTAATTTACAGCGATCAAGAATGTCATTTTTACAAACATTTCTCTTTTGATTGGCATGTTGCTTCTTGTTGATAATATCAAGGAATCTTGAAAAAGAATAACTGAATGTTATCTTGGCTTCTAGGGTGTGTTTTTTCATCTACCTTTCTTTTTTGCACTTCCTTCTGAAACAACGAACCTTACAGTTTCTGATATTTTAAAGATAGGCTACTAATGTGATGATGATTTCTGGCTTCTGGAAATATTGCATAAAGCATTCCATTTTAACAAGATGTATCTGCACTTTACAGATGTTGGACAATCATAATCTCTTATCCATTGAAAAATGAGGTATTGTTTTTGCTTTGAACTAACATATATTCCTACAACCGCTGCAAACAGAGTATTAAGCGTGCTTTCAAACGGCCCGCTAAATGAGTTTCCACATTCTTGAGAAGGCCATCAAGGAAGATTACCTAATCAAACGTATTGATATGAATTTTACATATGAAAAAAAAAAAAGTATGGGCTAAAATTATCTTTGATACAGAGACATTTATAATTGAAAAAAATCATCATGATTATGTCTTAGAGATAACGTTCTTTATTGCATGCTTATCTGCAAATTACCGTGAACTTTGCGACTTCCTCAAACTGGGAAAAGTGTCCAAACTCTTTCGGAAATTCTAATACTCATTTCTAGAAAACTATTGCATGGATTTTGTTTATTTTTGCACCATATAAGAAGAAGATACAGTAAATTGTTGTGACCAATTTACAATGTCCAGGGTTATTTGCTTTTTGAATTATGAAGTATCAAAGTTTTGATAACTTCATTCTGGGACACAATGTAGATACAGTAGATTTTTCTTACTATGAATAATTGCTATTCTAAGAAAAATGCAAAAACAATTCACTAATTGAGTTAAACAAAATCATCAATTCAAGATACCATATCTGTTCTTGGTAAAGATTGGATTGTAGACCAGTAGTCAGTAGTGATACTAAGGCTACCACCGTCCATTGAGAATATATTGAATGGGCTATATTATGTCACTGAAAAGCAGTACTGCTAAAAGGTTTTGTCTACTTACAAAGGACATACAGTATTAATTTTTTGACATACATGAGGTGTAGAATGCAAAGATTATACAATGACCAACGTTCGCGCTAGATCGCGTTTTCGCGTTTTTGACGCGGTTTTTATGAAAAAAACCCTTTGATTTGGAAAAAGCTGAAGTGTAAAGGGTCCAATTGGACGCAATAAAATTGACTATGGTACATTCTGAAGTGGACTCCTTTAAAATTTGTTAAATTATAATAAATACTTAGCAGGATGGTAAAAAATCTTCTAAAACCCTTAAAATTCAAATTTGACCCCTTAAATTTGAAAAAATAGGGGGGGTAAAGGGTCCGTCGGACCCCTTGAAATTCCATCGGACCCCTTAAATTTGAAAATTGGGATGTTTAAAGGGTCCAGTGGACCCCTTAAATTATTTTCTAGCGCCAACGTTGACAATGACCTAAGAGACATTTTGTGTAGTTTTAATTTGTCTAATCTTGTTAAAATCTCTTTAGAAAATAGTTAAAATATGTATGTTTAAAAGGTTGACTTAACAACAACTTTTGGTCAAAAAACCCTCAACATTTTTTAACAGGTTACCTTAATTATAACTACAGCAGTTATACTGCTGAAAAGTTAAGATATTCCTTATTTAATTAAAACAAAATTTATCAAAATTGTGTAAGTTCCACATTCTAGTTTTAAAAGAAATGTCTGCAAATAGCTTCTTCTTTTTTTTTCAAAATGAAATATAAAAAGACAAACCTGAGAGGGTCCAAATAAATATATCAATATTTGTATCTCCAGATTCTGTAACATGAGTTAAATGGTCAAGTGCAAAAATAACAAATATAAGCTACCCCACATAGATATACACAGCCAAATTCCTAAGTTGCTTGCAGATAGTATCCCAATCAAATGGGCAGGTCTAGTGCAGCTACTGTATACTGGTGGTACAGTAGTGCAGTGACTGTACAAATGCTGTACTACTGTAACAGTAACACTCTATTACAGTTGGACAAAGTTTCAGGAAAATGACATTTGCTACATGAACAACAATACACTCTTGCTTATTTAATTCATTTGTAATTCGTACAATCGTTTCTCATTAAATAAACCTTAATGGTTGTACAATATTACTAAATGACAATGGCTGATATTTGGATAGCTAGACAACTTTAAACTGTGATGAAATATAAATTCAAGTAAAGATACAAAGAAATAGAACCATAGAGGAAAACCCTGAAGACTTGACCTTTATAAGGTAGTGAGAATAAACAGTTAATCAATTATATGGAGCAACATATATGATACTATTTACAACTAAGTTGAGAAACAAGGTGATTGTTCCTTGAGGCACATTACACCTGAAAATATCAGTACCTAGCTGGTAAAAGAAAATTGAAGATTAATTGTTTTGCCTGAAATATGTGATGGGCAAATATTATTATGAGTGGATGGCAGCATATCAGTCTCTTTCATAGTCACAAATTTTGTGTGAAGACAAAGCCACATTTTGGTCTAGTTATGCATTACATAGCCAAAACTACAAGCTCAAATTGAATTTATGTCCCCTACAAGCTATACTTTGCTGATCATTTGTGTGTGAGCTTACAATGCAAGCAGTAATCATTTTTCTTTGGGATTTAAAGTTTACTCATATAATCTAA
>JXSR01S004869.1:52313-63930 GCA_000969725.1 Ophiothrix spiculata
TAAAATAACAATGTCCTTGCTCAATGCCTTTGGATATTACACATAACTTCATATCCAGTTTATTGCTCCAGTTTTCTATAAATAACAGTGACATTTTTGTTTGTCATATAATTTTGATACTTCGTTATTTTATCAATCAACAGAAGTTGATAATATAATTAGATATTTACTTGCATGAAGGCTCTGTCACACATCACTGTATAGAAGTCAAACAACAGCAGTCCGGAGGCCAATCACACAATGCATTGCGGTTTTCAGTTGACATTTGATATTACCGAATGGACGCTGTGTGTGACGTCATCATTTCTCTATTGCCCACTAGCGAGAGCACTTCGATCTCTACAACGTTGTCTGTGCGTGCCGTATTGCAGTGGCAACACTGATTATAACTCTCTGTATTATATTTATTTTATGAAAAAAAAAAAAGGAAATCATCAGCCGTCACTTATAAAATACCAACGTTTGGTCTATTTTGACAAAGACACTACACTGCACATTTTGATTTTCATGAACACCAATACTATGTTCAGTAAATGATATTTATTAGTAATAGACATGTTCAGTGGGATTAACTTGATTTTATTTGTGCAAACATGTTAAATTTGTAAAAAAAATCCAAAACCCAATTAATTCAGTGTCTTTACTCCTAAATAAATGTATTGAACGTTTAAAATGAAAATAAGGAAAGAAAAAAAAAAGATTCCCTCCAGTCTCGAACCTGGCTCAGAAAATGATACGCCGTTGGTCTAATCAGTCAAAAGAGCCCGGCGCTTTAGACCGCTAGGCCACGTTTCTTGTTCTTGATGAGTGCAAGTGCAAATTTAACGTTACTTATACTATACAAGTTTGCCTAACATAAAAATAGCCTCTTACACAGCGCGACTGATCACTGATATATTACGATATACCACGGACAATGTTTTTACGTACTCATTGTAGAAATGAGATTTGTATCAATTTGGCTGGTTAGCTTGAAATTAAAACATCATAAACTATGGTATATAGTGAAGGGAATTAATTGCCAGGAATGTTTACTTGAAATGAACGTTAAAATTGACTGAGGTAAAAAAAATGCAGATGCCCTTCGTGCATTTCATGGTAAATAAAGATTCATGTTTGGCGTGTATTTCCTATGGTAGGTTTGCAGTATTTTAAATGTATAGTTTGATGATATTTTGGATTGTGGGATTGGCCTCAGGACTGCTGTTGAGTCAAACGTACGCATAATGTACTTATTCCCACTATTGTGTTGGTGTATACATTGTTGTTTGTCATGTATTTGTTAGAAGTATGTTCAATACGTTATCCATGTGGCCTGTTCATTATGTATACATTCAATTCGTTATCAATACAGTAGTGGTCCATTTGGCACACTTTCAGTATGTGAAACTTCTGAATGTTATTTGTATGTATGGGATCTATACGGGAATATGTGACAGAGTCTTCAAGGATCTAAACAGCTACAAAATAACATACTTCCATGTTAGATAGCTGCCCGGAATAATTATTTTGTTTTACACAACCGGAAGCAATGGCACCTAACATTTTATACATGACTCAAACACTTATCAACTGTCTTACTCATTTACTGACCCATGGCTATTTGTTAGTTTTGATAACAAGATTTGTTCAAGCCACTACAGGTCATATCAAAGCATAGCATTGCAATTGTAAGATAAAGTTTGTTATCGACAGTATATTTTGGGCCCTGAAGCCCTTTTATCCATCAACAACCTTTAATTCCATACAGCGAAATGACTTAGTTTTGATCCATGCTAAAACTGAAGATACAATCTAAAGATACCTGAAGCATTTCCTCCATAGGATGATGCTCACTTGACACAAGAGGACCCGCCAATCTCGGTCTCATATTTCTCAATTTCATGAAATGCAGTACTCTTTATGACACTTGGTACAGATATATATGAGGATATGAAATAACTGAATGAAAGGTCTATGCCTTGAGGTATCAATATATTCATAGTCAGATTTATTACCCACTGGTTTTCAATACTTACTGAAAACATGTGAGATCACGTAGGATTTTATTTCATATCTGTAGCCGCAGTATTGTATTTTATGAAAAATATTGGCTATTGCAAGTGAGGATAGAAAGTATTAATATGAATATGAAGTTGTTTACAAAATGCTTAACTTGTCCAAGTTTTATTTGAAATGTCTTCCCTGTTAAATAATGCATCTAAGAGAAAAATATCATCAATTATCAAAGATTACAAATAACCTGTATTTAGCCTTCAGAGGTTTGAATTCAACTTCAACTTTTAATTTTTCATTGTCCACGGGGCAATTAGAACCTATCGTCTGAGATTTGTTTGGTTGCCTTAGATAAATACAAAATTTATTTTGTGACGCATTCATTGTGATATCTACATACTTGCTGTCAGTTGTTATGATATTCACCACATCAATTTGATGAAAGTATATAAACAAAAACATCATCTTGGTCAGGTGAGAAAGCACATGACTACAAGGTAGATTTAGGATCCAATTTCCAGTCATTGACTCAGGGGTGGCTTCAAAACTAAACCGGCGGTTGTCTGCTGGTTCTGGGCGGTTTAACCGGAAAAAACAATAATCAACTGCCCAGAAACGGCAGACAAATGCTGGTTGAGTTTTGAAGCGGCCCCTAACGTTTTAAGTTGTTTTCTGCATCAAAAAAAGGCCTCTCCTTTGCTCCTGATAGCTGTAAACTAGTACAGTACTAAGATGGAATGGTAGTGTCTCTAGGAAAGAACCATGTTTCTTGCCACAATTTGTTTAAAATATTTTTTATAGCTTCTGGTCAATGTGAATGTTTCTCTGAAAAATTAACGGTACTACCAAGAATGGGATCTGTTTGAATATATTCATTTCAATTTCAGTTTTATATAAGCATATGAGGCGTGCTTCGGCAAAATGAGAAGAAAGTTGTGCTCTATGATTTTGAAAAAAACCCAGCTACTGAAGTGAAACATGGGAAAAATATTAAATTTTTATTTTTTAATGGAAATCACATCTATAGATATTCTTCTAACTATATGTAAAATTTGGGCAACATATATTACCTAGAAATGTTAATTTTAACAGTTTTTATCAAAACAATCTAAACATTCTATACAACTTGCACTAAAATGGGTCTAGTTTATTTGATGACATTTTCAACTTTCTGAAACAACTGCAGATTGCGAAGACATGGAATAATTTGATATTGACATGAAATATTGCATATAGTCTAAACTTTAGGTATGCCAAGTTTCAAGCTTATTTGAGAACCAGAAATAATGCATATTATCGTTTTTCCTCTCAGGGCTTTTCTCGATGTAGTTTGATAATTAGTTATCATGCTCGATGGTGCATAGTGCTTATACTTTGAAGTTGATTTTTGACAGTTCTTTAGTTTCTAAATCACCTTACATGGTTGCATAAATTAATCTCTTCATGGAAAAGGTAAAGTATGACAAATTATATATCAATTTGAAGCTGAGAATATGAAGAAATTAAATATGTTATAAACTCATTATTGAAAATTACGACTTCCCTCTCATTTTGCCAGATATTGTTGCTTGTTTTGATTCAATTCAATTCTAATGCTAAAAACAAAAACTTAATATCTTCCTCCACCTGCAAAGTTGATATTAAATTACACCAGGATTTGGGGTATTACTTTTATGATCTATACTAATTTTATTGCAGTTTAAACATGAAATTATTAACCCTATTTTTATAATTGTTCACCTGTGTTGGTATTTTTAACCAAAGAAGCAATTGTAAGAACAATGTTAATAAAAAATAAACAAAAGACCATTATTTTCAATGTTGCTGAAATATTTTCCAGTTGATTTCAGGTCAGTACGGTTATTGTATAAATATAGTTTCTGCACTAATCCTGACTAGTTTTCTAAAGCTAGTAACTGCACAATAATCTTGCAAGTATATAAATGTAGTATCTGCAATGGACCTGATTAATTTCTTTAAGCTGGTAACTACACAGTACCTGCACTATTGTGGTACTTTCAGCAAGTTGTAGGAATATTGCTGTGTAGTCTATTTAGTTTAGCTTGTCTTTGTTTTCATTGTATATGACCCTTTGTTAAATCATGTTGCAAAATCCAGAGATACGAATATGTAAACTTTGAAGTGACATTTATTTTGACCATCTCAAATTTCTCTTTTTCATGTTATATTTTTCAACAAAACGCTGTTTATTCATTTTTTTAAAATCTAAGGATGCAACTTGATGACAGTTTTACAAACAAAACTTGATGATAGTATCAAAGGTTAAATTTACTTTTTTTGATTAAATATTTAAACTTGTAGATGGTTTAGGGTAAACCTGACCAACCCGCTTGATTTTAGGTTTAGAAATATTAAGTTTGAAGTTGGAACACTGCTTAATGTCACTTTAGTTATTCAAATTCGGTTCATGTTAAATTTAAAATTTTGGTACAAATTTATTCATTTCAAAGTTTGTTATTTCAATATTTGTTTCACCCTGTTTTGCAGGGTCTGTCTAAACCTTGATTTATCTATTAGTTCACAAAATTATCAATAATGATACCGATGCCTCAGTCAGGGGACCTTTTTATACCAATTACTGTGGAGATGACATTCAAATACTGAATAGAGAGATGTTGGTTAGGTAGTATCCCTCACCTTTATTATAAAGCCCGGGTAAAGCCTGGTTTTGAAAGCATTCCTTCCAAGCTGTAGTTGTAGCCTACATATGATTTTGATTCTTACTTATTTGCACCTTTTTCTGAGTGTTTTAGTTTTCTCCTGCATCTAAACTCAAAACTTCACCTTCACTCCTAAGAGGCATTTTTTTTACATCACCAGTGGTAGTGGATGTAATACGGTTATCAACATTCTTTCAGATATTTGCAAAATCCTAAGGATTCTCATGCCTGATAAATCTTGGTGTGTTTTTTTCAGAAACATTTCTCCACTTATGATGAAGCTTGCTGATTATCTTACATTAATGGAGGCACTTGGACCAAGGTGACCAAATTTTTATTTTTAAACTTTTCTTAATTTATTGTGTTCTCTTTTAAATAGAAGCAAGTTTAGCAAACACACTAAATTTCAACATTTTATGATTCTGCCTACCTTAAAAAGCATGTATTCTGTACCAAATAAAAAGGTGAAAAACCTCTCCAACCTTGGGGTACCTTGTACATATACTAACTATATATCATACTTGCATTCCTGATATATTAAATTACAGCGAGAAGGTGGTGAATATGACACAAGGATCTCATGAAAAAGAGCAATATGAAACCAAGGTCATTATCTCAGTGTCAAATCAGCATTGAGATATAAGGTTTACAGCATTGGATTACAAGGTGGGGAAGTAGGCAGGTGGTTTGGGCAGATCTCTTTCCTTTGTGCTGGAGGACACTTTGCAAGGCAGTAAGTTACTTTTAGTCCATATATGCATTTTGCATAATGTACTTCAAATGATTTATTAGTGCAGTTTCAGATGACTTAAAATCTGTCCCATAATGTTGAAATCATTCCTAATTGATATTGTTAAACTAGCCAAAATGTCAGAGCTATGATTATATCTCAAATACTACTAAGATGATTGAAACCACTCATTCTTTCTATGTTATGAACTTGTTCTTACCTATCCTTAAATAAGTTCATCAGGTTTGTTGACCAATCAAGATAACAAGATTCCAATCATTTAGGGATTCATGTAATGCAAGATCCCACCACATATGCGAATCCATTTGGATCAGGAAGATTGATGTGTGGTGTAAGGTTGAGGGATAGGAAGAAGACTGAGGACTTGATGCAGATGTTGGGTGTGGAAGAAGCAGTGGACAGTTTGGCAAAGGCGAATAGTGTGCGTTGGTATGGGCATGTGCTGAGGAAGGATGAAGGGCATGTTCTTAGAGGGGCCCTTGATTTTGTGGTAGATGGTTTGAGGAGGAGAGGGCAACCAAAAAAGACTTGGAGGATGCAGGTGGAGGAAGAGATTAAAAGAGTTGGGTTAGGGAGGGAGGACGCATTGAATCGGGTGTGGTGGAGGGACGGAGTGACTACAGTGACCACGAGTGTGAGGTGAATCCAGCAACCTCCGTGACGGGGATAAAACCGGATTTAAAATATTGGCTTACTACTACTACTACTACTAACCAATTATATGTAGGAAGCTACATCTAAATTCAGTTTTCTATATTGATTAACTATTCACACTAATAGTATTATTTCCCACTAACAGATTTCCATACATTTGTGGAGTTTATATCAAGGAATTTGAAACTGAGGCCACTACCTCTTTGCCATATAGTAAATATTTGTATGCAGAGAAAGTGCTTCATATCTCCAAATCATATTTGCCATTTGAAAAGAGCAAACAAGACTTTTAGCACAGCAAGTTAATGGAAGAAATGGATGAAAATGCTTAAGGCCAATCACAGATTCTATCTTCTTGTACTAATCTCATATTTAAGTGTAACCTTTGTTGCAATTTTTAAGGATTTTTTTACATTTAAATGACACTATCTATATTTCTTAAATTGACTTAAATTCGAGTTCTGTACACTAATCCATCTTCAACTACAACGCTCTATTATAACAATATAATGGTAATGTTTAAACGAATAATGTTTGAATGAACAAAACTAGAAAATAAGCAAGTGTGACTCTATTGTTACTACTGTTTTAAGGTAATTTTCCCCTAAAGCAAGACAACAGGAATGCACTGATATAGGAAGATATCATATACTTTAAAATCTCGATATAGTGCACCTCATGTTTTGCTCCTAAACATGTTCCTTACCACAATACCAAAAGGTCTACATCACTAATCAGATGGTAAAATGAAAGTAAAAATCCGTAAAAAACAAAAAAAAGCAAACAAATTCAAAACCTAAAAACCATATAAAAAATACGGGACAAAATGGCAACTGGGAAAAGGTGCACTATATTGAGATTTTAAAGTATCATGATTCATGCGAAGACCTGTATAAAACTTTTATAAATTCCTTTCTTTCACTTTTAACCCAAAACTACAGTTTCACTGAATGAAATTATCAGTCAGACATGAAAACAGGCTAGGTTGATTTGTGATATTTTTAGAAAGTTAGCTTATCAATAAATTGTATGTCACATTTTGCACTAAATGTTCAAAGCCATGCAGCACATGTGTTTAAATGATTATAACTGAGCACTTTGTTTTCACCATCAAATTGGGAGTTTTCACTGCTATGATGCATGTCACCAAGCTTTTTTCTTAAATGGACATGGACCAGGTGCCAGAAATCCAAAGAAAGGAGTTACTGGACCTTAAATTTTCCAGAGAACCAGTATTTTGGAGCATTTTAATCCCAATTTTGATTTTTAAAACAAGAATTTATCAATGAAAGAAGAACTTTGACTTTCTTCTGGATAATATGTATTGTTTTTCCAAAAATGTTTTTTCTAATTATTTTCTTCACAAATTTTGACTCATATTAGATGCAAAAAATTATATACGGCAAGACCCAGATGCTGTAATGGAAAAAATGTTGTCCCCTGGGTCTTATTTTTTCTATCCCACCGGGCACAACAAGTCAGGAACAATACAATAGGGTAAAAAAAGCCTGGCGCCTGCTTAAGAAAAACTTCTATGTCACCCTTGGCCATTTGAAGGAAAATGCTTATAATGACTTATAAACTTATTTGCAGGAATTTCTGCTGTTTGTCAAAATGTGTTTTTTCCCAGAAATTTGCCAAACCCTAAGAATTATCATGCCTGATTAATTATTTTCTCATTAAAATTTCTCCAACTCATATGATGAAGCTTGTTGATTATATTACAATTAATGGAGGCACTTACCTCAAGTGACAAGTTTCACTTTTAACTTTTCATAAATTCTTAATTACTTCATCATTTAACATCAACTGAATATATTGCTGCCAAGTTCCTTGGCATCCTGTTAACCCTAACCCTGGATATTCCTATATTAAAATAGTTATTTTGCCTCATTCGACCGCTGGACTCAATCCAGGGAACCTCTTGCATCACAATCCAAAGTCAAGCAATACCAAGCCACAGGCCAGGCACTGTCTGGCAGCGATTCAGTGCCTACATATATCTCCCATCTATAAAGTTAGACTATTTTCTTGGTTTTATTCGATAGTACTTTTTAGTACTATGGTCCATTAGGGTTATAAAACACATTTTCACTTCTTCACTAAATTAAATCATAAGTGGAATACAAAGACCATTTGGCTGGCAAATAATGGGGTAGTTGTCAACTAGAGTTAGCAGGGATTCATGAGCATATATACAATGATATGTCTACAGCAATCAATCTGGAATTATGAAGATTAACTGGAGCCTTTTTGGCTAAATCGACAAAATCTCAAAACTGTAGCCTGGTTTCATCCTTGAAATAGGAGCCCAAAACAGCTGGTAAAACACTTGGATATTACACAAGTATTAAGTAACATGGGTTGATTCTTTGTAATACCATCCTAAAAACTCATTATGATGTTAAGCAGCTGACCTGGTTTAGATTTGAAATGAGAATGCTCAAATACATGTAGGTCAAAAAAATCTATTAATGTGTTCCCACATTTCTAAAATCAAGCCATGTTGGTATGGGTTATTTGAACAAACTTTAAGTTAGGTAAATGGAATGATTAACTGATCACATGTTGCAGAATTCACTGAGCCTAGCTATAATAAATAATAATAATATACGGAATTTATAATGTTCTGCCGAAGCATATAAGGCACAGAAAATTGAAGGAAAAGAAAACATAACCAAACAATCATAATGTAAAAATGTGAGTTGTACGTATAGCATACACTTTAATGCTAGCCACTAACACATGAAAGCTTTCTACCACATTACTGCTCAGAATAAACCAAATTGTTTGGGTAACTTCACCTATAAAAAATATCACTGTTTACACATCGAATCTGTGAATGCAGCGAGAAAATTCAATCTATATATCAATGGATAAAAGATTAAAAGAAAATATGAAATTGGACCGATCAGGATATTTTGCACAACTGATTTAGCATTTACAAATGCCTGTCTGAGACTTATATGTACAACTATTGAGTAAAAGAATCTCGCAGGTGGAAAACTATTCTTATCTTATAATATATAAAAAGAAATTTTTCACGCAGTTATCGATAAAATAGAAATGTTTTGTTACAGACAAGATAATTTTCCTTGGATATACATGTGTCAAAAATGGTGGTTCCACAGAGATTTGAACCTGGAACCTCTCGCATCCGAACCCCATGGACTGATTTACTGATTTCTCTTGTAACCTTATGTTGCTTTTGGGAGCTTTAGGGTAAATGTACATAGTTATTCTTGCATTTTCTTTTTGCATCTAAAATCTTAAATAATATATTCATACTACAATCAGACAAGATCCTAGAAAACAAACACATACTTTAAGATAATACATGAAAGCAATAAACCTATTTCTAGAAGTAAGTTCTACTAGTTATATGCCAAATGAAAATAATTTATAACAATACTGTATATCTTTGGCAACACAAATCTTAAATTTCAGTGCCTAAAATGATGTTGGATCCAGGTATTTACTATGTATTCAAAAATTGGAACAGGTATGCCACAACAGTAATTGGTTTTATCTAATTCATTTCTATACTTAGTCTTGTTTACAATGAGAAAACAATGTTACACAAATTGGAAGACATCAAATAATAATTTACCTAATAATACTCTCTAAATTAGATATAAATGTAGAAATGACTTACGTGTCTAGCAATGTTTGTTACATTTCATGATATCAAATTATGTTCTTACGTCAGGTAAGGGGGTAGCACTACAAATATTGTAAAGAGAATGTGCTGAAATGAAGACAACACTTTCCTTCCTGCCTTTTTTCAATATTCAAAATGTTCTTGTTGAAGGTAGGTATTCCAGTCTGGTGACAAATTTTACTTATAATGTTTCCTTGTTTTGAATGAAGCGTCATCACTTATCCTACATGAATTGTGAAGTTTCATTTTATTACCTTGAGCAATATCAGTGTTACAGGCAAAAATGTGTTTGGGAGTAACCCATAGAAACATATACAGTAATTATGTTTGTTAACAAAATATTCCAGTAACTCAGCATTATTTTGACCATATCTCTTCAAAAAAAAAAAAAATGGCAATAAAAATTTAAAGGGTTATGAGAGTAAAAATGGGCTCTCACGTGGCATCAAAATCTTCCAATTTGATTTTGTGAGTGAAAGTGACCGAAACACACATCTTTAATAGCAAATAAAATAATAAAAGGTTTGCTCTAATTTATTCTTACAAAAAAATGGTGATGGCGAAAGAAAAAGTAATAGTCAATTTTTACATCTGTAAACGATTTGTGTGATTGTTATATGGATGTGGTTGTTGTTTTCAGGCTGGGATTTTTATGGACACAGCACTGAAAATTATGGATTCCCCTTGTTTGGCTATACGCAGCATTAAATCTTAAAACATGGATGGGAGAATCATAATTGGATTTAAGAATTCCTATTATTGTGTTACAAATGATAGCCCACATACTGAGATCAGATTACAGTAAAAATAGCCTGAATAATGGTGTCTGCAGAACAATATAACAATGTTATTTCAGGCTTTCAGAGAAACATGTTTCTATTTGCTCCATGTAAAAAGTAAAGTTGAAGATTATCCTTATGTAGATGAGTTGCATTACTAAAAAAACAAAAAGAGAGAAAAAAGATCATAGACCAGTCCTTCACTTAATAAACACTGCTGTTTGATGGGTTCATTTAACAAATGTAGGTCCTTAAAGGTATTTGAATTAATTCTTATAGGTGATGACCTGCACATTAGTTTTCATAATTTAATTTTACTTTTTTGTCAAAAATACAAATTTCAGATTAAAATACATTATATTCAGTCCATATTTTGTTATTGGTGGCACTACTCAATTTTTGATATTAATATTTATAAGCATATTTTCATAAATCAAATATTGCATAAAAATTATTATTAGTCTCCTTTACCTTACCCCTGTGTCAAATGTCAAAATTAAGGCTCATAGGAAACCCGGAAAATAAATTTGTATAAATAGCGCCACCAATAGTGTGCATTTGGCTATGAATGAACACTATTTAACAGTGATCAAACAGTGGTATAAACCTCACTTTTTTAAGTTACTTTGAAACAGATTTTTTCCACAATTTTTTTTTATGCATTTGTTTCCAAACTGCTTTACTCGGTTTCAATGTTTTGTAATGCCTTCTGTACTGCATTCTTTGTCTTATCATTTATCTAAAATTAACTTTTCAATTAAACAGTCAATTTTGGTGCTATTGATTGCCAAATTCAAGACAGTTCCCATTTTAGTTCTGGAATCACACACCAGAGAAGCGACTTCAAAATTAAAAAATATTTCTGAAATTATCATATGTTATATCTTTATGAATGAATGTGTTGCAATTTGTAACATTTCATGAAACTTAATGAACATTTCAAACTTGCATATAGATTTGCAATATATCCCATTGTAAAATCAAGCCATGTTGGTATGGGTTATTTGAACAAACTTTAAGTTAGGTAAATGGAATGATTAACTGATCACATGTTGCAGAATTCACTAAGCCTAGCTATGATAAATAATAATAATAT